>JAQFYC010000783.1:0-46292 GCA_034694165.1 Tomocerus mixtus
ATGGGTTGTAGACGCTGTTGTAGTATGAGTTGTTGGAATTGTTATTGGGGTTGTTGTTGTAACTGTTGTAGGAGAAGCCGTTGTAGAATTTGTTGTTGTGGCTCTTGTTGCAATTGTTGTTGTAATTGTGGTTGGGGCTGTTGTTGGAATTGTTGTTGGAATTGTTGTTGGAATTGTTGTTTTGGCAGTTGTTGTTGTAATATTTGTAAGGGGAGCAGTCGCCACCGTTGTTGAATGTAAATCTGGATTCGGAATATTTTCAGTTGTGTTTAGTTTTTTTCTTTTAAATAATGATCTACCGCTACCCGTCATAGCAGTCCCATTTTTAGATTGGTGTCTATGTGGATTCGGTGGGGTTTTAAAGGTCAGTATATCGTCATAAAAATGGCTTGAATGGAAACATTTTTCATCACCCTTTAGACCCATCTGAAAAAACGAACGCATCTTCTATAGTAATAATATACCTAAGCGATTATTCTAAGTTAGAAAAATTCCTCAAGGGGTTCCCCATGGGGGAAATTGGATTTTTGAAAGTAAATTGCTCTGGAGTAAGTACATCTACATGGATGGGGGAATTATTTCCCCATAGAGAATTCAATTATGTTTACTGTGCAATAGGTACATGCAGTGGTTGCACATTGTTCTTTTACCTTAGCAGGCGCAACATTTGCTTTGAACGATGATTTATACGCCCAGTTACCTAAAATAAGTAATTTTGAATTTCGATTTTGTATAAAAAATATAGATTAAAATGAATGTTCTGTTTTGTAGTTTAAAATTAGCAGTTATAAATGATAAAATTATTGAATTTGAGACAAAAATTAGAATTATATTTATTAATTCTTATAGTATAAGAGTGTTAATGTTACCTGTAGGCCAGTAACGAGCGACAATCATTGTGATTTTTTCTTTCTTGGAAGTAATTTTTGCAATTCCAACAGATTCCGTATCTTTCCAAACTAACTGTGAGAAATGGGAGGATGCAGGCGAAAAGAAATTTTTCTCCCAATCGTGGGCGGAACACTCACTGTACCATTTTGAGGCAACGTGAGTACCGCTAATTGAGGAAAAATTTCTACCACCCCATATACTTTCTCCAGTTATATATTTATGACTATAGTTGAAGACTGGAGCTCCAACTTTATCAGATGATTCGCATATACGCTCAGCCCAATCTTCAGCATCTTGTAAAAGCTATAAATAAATTACAAACATAACTATAGGTACATTAGTTTTCTAGTGATAAATTCCATAGTACATTCTGTAGTTTATAGTTAACTAATAATTTAACTAATACATTATTGCTGCGTACCGTTTCATTTCGTTTTAATTTAGGGGCTCCGTGTAAAGCTCTGAAATGCAAAAATGTAAATCATTGATAATTATCCAAGTTTTTGTTTATGTATATACCTTGTCTCAAGTCTGGATTTATTTGCTTTCATTCTACACTATTTAGTTGACGGTACGTTATAGAATTTTAATTTAGCTTAGCCATACGCTGGGTTACCTGTATTTATTAGTAGCTACCAAAAACTCGGTAATAAAAATGTCATCTGTTAGCAAATCCTCCTAGAAATCAAAACAGTTTTAGAACTATTATATTCACTCGAGATGGAAAAATATTTTCAAAGTTTTTTTTAATTAGTAAGAAACTAATTTCCTTAGCTCGGAACGGTACCTCAGAAGAATTTGAAATATCACGCACTGACCTATGATGTGTATGTAATTTATTGTGGTTGCTGGAAATCCTTAATATTAATGAGCCATTAGCTATACGGTTTAAACAGGATGTAAAATTCGCGATAACAATTATGATACTGTTAAAAATCAAAGCATTGTAAACTAAAAGTAGAAAAATTAACACACACAAGAAGAGGCACTTTGCAAAAACATATTCGTGCTGCATTTCCTATTTTTAGGTAATGAAAATAAATACTAAATGATTTGCACGAAAACAAACAAATAAATTCTGATTATTAAAGGATTAACTGAAAGTTAAAGTAAACTATTAAGTAATGATCATAATACATAGAATACATGCTACAACCATAAAAATCTAAATATTATTTGTTTTCATTGAATATAAGCATGGTCTGTTTCATAGCATGCATCATGTATATCGTAAACACTAGTGTTTATAAATTGTCGATTATAAATATCCAATCTAAATTCGTGTCAGGTCAACCAACCTCATTGTGATCGCGCAAATAATACATTCATTGTCTCTCTTTAAATGTTACAGCAGCGTTAATCAAAACCACATCATATAAATAGTAAATATACAATGTAATTAAGTAGTTCAATTGATTATTAGTAGCTACTGCAATCTTAATGAACCTACATAATGTCCTTAAATATATATGGTGAAAATAAATTTTTGAAACGCATTTATTTATTTTGCTGTTGACTCTTCTTCGCTTTAAAAATGAGCCTTCGATTTAGAAATCTTTTTTAGATTTAAACCGATAGAAAAATGCACTTGACGAAAGCGAATTTGGGCTGCATTGATGAAAACGAAATGATGAAAATGAGCAAATGAAATGCTCGATTTCAAACGAATAAGCAAAAATAAATAAATATTGATTGCTGACAGCTATAAAGGTCAATTAAATTACAACAAGTAGGTAAATAATCTTTGTTTATATGTATTAGATATTTCACATTCCATAATAACAACTATAAAAGCTATATTTAAATAATATGTTTTCATGGATTTAAAGCATGCTCTTCTTCATGCTTCATATTCTACAGTATGCAGCATTTGCATTGTAAACATTACCTTGTTGTGTTTATGATTAAAATTTTTGATGGTAAATGTAAATATCCCATCTAATAAACGTGTACGATTATGCAACCTCGTTATGCTTTCTCAACCAAGAATTCATCCAATTCTCTTTCCTTAAATGTAGCATTAAACAAAACCACATCATAACCATAACATATTTAAATAAATGTATTTGGTTCACCTAAATATTTGTGGCGAGTGTTTTAAAACTTAAAATACTATTTATCATGTAAATCAACTAGGCATGAAAAAGCACGTGTTATTAAATAACCTTAATGTAGAAAATAAATATTTAAGACGCATTATTTAATTGCTGAAGCTTCTTTGCTTTATTAATGTGCCTTCGATTAAACAGTCATTTTACATTTAAACCAATATTACAGAGAAACAGTGTCAGAAATTTAAATTATAATTTAACTACAGTACAGTCTACAGTGTACATAAATTTAACAACACAAGCTACATAAATACTCATCAGTGCAGTTTTGGTAGACAGGTGTGTTAGTGCCCTTAACCGTATTTCCAGCTTACAATGAAATTGCTTAATATTTCTTATCTCTTAGTCATGTAACAAGTAGAATTTACATTATAGAACCATCGTAAAATAGTTTAGTTAATTAATTCCTTAGAAAAGTAATTTCCAACAAGGTAAATAAAATCTAATTACACAAAATTAGCCAATTAGGAGAACAAAAATGCTTCAATTATATCATTTGTAAACTAAAGTCTACTGGTTTCTGGCAGCTTATAAAGTCATCTCCAATATTCTGACCTGACTTTTGTACTGACAAATAAAATTAACTACATAATGTACAAGACTGCATTTCTATATACAAAACTATACTAAAGTAAGCAAAATATTTAACTAATATGTACATTTTAATACACAAAATTATTTAAAATAAATAATTACATACATACACATCTCCATTGAAAAACTAACTAACTAACTAATTCAGAATAATACTTATGTAATTATTATGTCTTTAGAATAATAATATATGAAGTATTAACTGATCTACATAGAGAGATAACAACAGAAGCTATACTAAACTATTTCTACATAAGTAGTACCCTGTGTCTATAATGTATGTCTTATTCATACATACATCTTGGATTGTTCCTTTTTGTAATGTAAAGTGTCATAAATCAATTCTGTAAGAGATTACTCAGCTTGCGTCATACCATTTAGTTGTCAGGCCAGACAAAATGTATCCAGTCCAACCAAAACTTCAAGAGTAACTAATTGTAACTACATACATAAGTAAATGACCTACAGAGCTATAATAATAAAATACCCACACAATACACATAAATATACACGCTATATACAGATATCAATCAAAGACAAAGTTAAATAACAAATTAAAAAGTGACTCACTGGAATATTTATGATTGTGTGTGACCTAGTGGCTTCACTTGCCTCTTTTTGTATCATAATATATATATTTATACATACAAATATGTAGGTATATTATTAATATAGTAATTTATGTCTATACATTACTTAAGGACATTAATAATACTGTTATGTCAACATAGGAAAATCTTCCGCATGATAAATGCACGCATTACTTACATTACATCAATACATTAATACATTAATACATACATACTAAATAAATATGATTGATTGCTAGTTAAAACGGTGGGTGTGGCTTGGGCTGGATTGTGGATCTCTTTTCATTTCTGCTTTATACTATACTGTACTGATCAATATTGAATTTATATAATCATACAATTAAAAATGAAACTAATCTTAATCTCAGAATACAAAACCATTTAAATACACAACTAACTGCGTGCACGAAAGATAAAGATACAGAAATTCTAAATGAGAAGTTATAAGTCTAACTACATAAATACATTTAAGTAGTCTTAGATATTATGGCACATGAGATAAACGAGTTGATTGATTTGTGTAAATTATTGAAAGATAATCTGGAGAAAAGATATTCTGATCATAAGAAGTCGTATTGTACTTATGTAACAATATTTGTATGCTATACTATAGTCTTTGTCTAACAAGTAAATATAATAGACACTTTACAGATACACTGGATAGGAATTCTATTTCTTTTTCCCGAGCATCTCAATCATCTCGTCGAATTTCCCTTCCTCCTCATTCAAAAGTAAAGCATCCAGACATCCCTTGAAGTACGGAGAGCCGAAACAGTTTGATCTGGAAATTTTAAATAGAATTTTATTAGTTAAAATTTTTTATTAAAATTAAAATCATTAACAAAATATTGTTAATACAAGAATAGACTACTAAGGTATGTAAGATAGTAGACAAGGATATGTTAAGCAACTATGGATTAACATTTATGCATCCCAGCGTTAGGTTTTTTCCACCTTAGCATATGTACATATATTACATGGAAATGGAAACGAGGATGTTACGTTACATTGAATTAAGCCAATTTAATTATTTACTATTTACTAGTTTACTACTACGTAAAATTAGTAAGATGTTTAATTCCTGGAAAACTTGTAATGAAAGGCAAATTGTAAAGCAAGAAATAAGACAACTTTCTCAATAAAAGTAGATAGGTACGGAGTACCTTGATAAACAATAAGTATCTAATACCATGAAAGCTGATCAAATTAATTAGAGAATAACGCTCTGAAATCTGTTTTTGTCATGCTAGCTAGACTACGTCGTAAAAGACAGGATCCTGTCCCAAAGATATATTTGTTGTGCTCCAAATATTTGATATGAGATTGCTAAGTTTAAGTATTGTTCGGGAATATGTTTACATAACCATACATGCTTATTGTTGAATGCCATTCCAAAATGTTGTAAACTTTTGCTGTACTCTACTCAATTTATTATTAACCTTCAACTCCAGCAGTTCTGCGGTACCTATCCCACTAAACTTCATTTACCGAACGTATTCAAAATAAATATTATACAATAAATATTATGCTTGAATAAAAACTGAGCTTTGAAACGATATTATTTTGCGGAAATGAAAGTGTTTCTGCAAATTTATTTCATTGAAATTAGCGAATGAATAAATCTTTGGGAAATTAAAATAAAATTGGGAAACACTCTTTGATCTAATTAATATTTATATATCTATATAATTATTTTTTCATTCCTATACTAACCTAACGGAATTTTTCTTTTCGGTATTATCAAAATTGCCTTTTGTGCCGAAAACGATTAATAACCCAACAACCATTAATCTCAAGATAAGTAAAATCTATTAACGATAGGGAAAGCAATATTATATTCGACTCTACTTACTAAATAAAGCAATAAATATATGTTGATACGAACTACAGAGGAGGTAAATAGATCAAAGAGTAAGAGAAAGATTACATGCACCCATGTTCCTTATGTTAAAAGTTTTGTTCAGTTGTTCATATACCATAAGTAATTGTTTGTTAATCGTATTTGTAGCTTATAAGCCAATTTGTGCATGTAGGAGTGTTAAAAGTTTGCAAAGTTGGGCCAATGAGTTAAAAGTTAGGATAGAATGTTCTGAACTTAATTAGATATGTATTTTGTTTATAATGATTTATACTGTACCTATATTGGCTTTGTAGTGTCCACGTAACGTTACTGGAGTGTTTTGTATTTTGTATTAATGAGCCATTGAAATAGGATTGCATTGTTCGTTGGTTCGTGACGTAATACATGAGTATACATAGCTCTGTTCGACTTCTGCTGTTTAAATGTGCTTCTGTTTTTGATTGAATTTATATATAGATGTAATGATGGGTATTGAACCGTATGGGTATGTTGAGACAGATTCCAGTGATTGTATTACGAATGAATGAGTAGGGAATTGTTTAGACCAGAAATTTTGCTATGTAATGAAGGGAATATTATTTTCAGGTAATTATGTCAGGTGGAATTTAAAATTCAATTCAGGATCTTCATCTTTGTTTCAAGTGTGATGAGTTGATGAATCAGGTAGCCATAGTCCTGTCATGTATTTAGGTACTTTAAATTTCTTCCTTTTTCTATGTATTTGTGTTTCTTCTATATACTATGTAAATGTTTTGATTTTTGAACGTTGTATTTTGCATTGTAATAGTAGTAGGAAGAGATTATTTTGAAAAATGCGTTGAGTTTGAGTGTGTTTGAGTGAAAATAATCATTCAAGTGGGGTGGGTGCGTGTATCTTTTCTATGTAGTCTGCATATGTCTTCTGCTCCTCGCTCAATGCCAATGCGCCCAAACAACCCATGAAGTAATTAGAAGAAAAACAATCTTGGCTGTGTAAAAATAATAGGATTTTGTAATTATAATGTTTTTGCAGTGTATTTTAAGTTTTTTATGTAGCGAGTGCAATTTTTGTGAAAAATGTGTCAAAAATTTGGAAACAAACAAATATAAATTTGGAATAAATGATAAGCCTCTAAAAATCTGTGTTAAGTCATCATTTACTGTCTACCTATGTACATAAAATATCACGGAAAAAATATTTCTGGGGAAGCAAATTAAATTGAATGAAAATGGTTAGCTAAACACAGTCGCAGACAGTACAATGTAAAGGAATTTACAGACACATAATGTTCAAAACACAAATACTCAAAAAATCTAACAAAAATTATACGTACACTACACTTTCAGGGACAAATAGACAAATGGGTGAATTTTTTACCTGCAAAGAGAGTGTAGCTGTGGCTCTCTGTAAAGGTTATAGCAGTCGTCACAAATCCGGTCCAGTTTTGCAAAGATTCCTTTGTCGTAAACTCCTTTGCATTGGATATCGAAGAAAGATCTTTTACTCAGAGGTCGGCTACCCATCACGAAGCTTTGCACGGGTTCTGAAACGATTGAGAAGATCAAAACACTCAGCATCAGTCGAACCAATGGACTAGATGCGGTGGAACTGGATGTCGACTTTCTCGCAAGGATCGTATTTTTGGATGCTGCTGAGAGTGTGGACATGGTTGAAGATGAGCTGCCGCAGGAATGCATCTACAATAAAAATAGAATAAATAAAAATTGTCAAAATTATATCAATTTTACAAAATCTGACTCAATTCTCCAAACTACTAATGGTAAGTTAATAACCTTTTTAATGCCAGAAGAATGCATTAGATTAATATGTATAAAACTTCGGTAGATTTAACTGTAGGTAACGTAATGTTAGCTACATGCAAGATAAGCAGAATATCTACTATGAGATAAATGTATTTTAATTCCCAATACAAATGCTACAATTAAATAATCCATGAAAAACAAAATGTTTCGTCTGCTTTACTCTGAGAAAATGTTGAGACTGAACTGGATGCGCTACAATACATAGTACAACTATCTATAAGTAAGATAAGAATTATAATTGCTATGTTTTAATACATAAGACACTACCGACTACCGATTACAGTATGGAAGGTTAAGTACTATGTGAGAAAACGTCTACCTAAATAGTGCAAGTACAACTTTCCTGACCATAACTTTACATTGCACAGACTGTGGGTTGAATCACTCACTTATTGGTTTCCTATTCTATCTCTTTTATGTACCATTTGTCGTTGCATGCAAAATGATACACGATAGCTGCTGTAAATTGCAATATAAAATATTACATTCATGCAAATAATAGGACAAAGTCTTTAGCACTAACGTTAGTGTCTGCGATTTTACAGAATAAATAATTGCAATTTGCAATGCTAGAATTGCTGTAAATGATAAACTGCTCAAGAACTTTATACATAAAAGAAAATACGTTTTAGCATATAGAATCTACTAATTCCAGCCATCAGGATTCTGGGTGGCAATATTGCGATACCATATTATCAGGGAATTAAAAATGTTTAACAAAATTGTAATTACCAACATTTACCAACACGCTATGCTATATACTAAATAGCAGCTATTACTTGTTATGTACAAATAAGTAATAATTAATGTAACTAAATGCTTCGGTAATTTAATTTCTGTATTTTCTGCTTCTATGAGTTTGACTGAAAAATTCGCATTGGGTAATTACATGAACGTAAGCAATTGGAATATTAACACAAAAAATATGGGACTATACTTCTACTTCTAACTTCGCCTGGAAAACCTACCACACCACGACATGCAATTTTAAAAGGCAAGTTTTTCTGTGGGTTCTCCAGTCACTCAGGAATGAATTGCAAAACCCAAATCGTGAAGCTTATTTCTTGACAACAGAAGTTTTATATTTAAATGGCGAATTCAATGGTAAATGGGTACTAGTATAATGCAATACAACAATTAGCTGTATCATAATATACTATTGGTATATGCATCGTGGTTTTATATGTAATACATATGCTGAACTGTATTGAACTACAAAGAAGGAAATACAGTGAGAAAACTATTAAATTCAAGGAAAATCTGTCTATGCCACATGTTATATATGAAATTGAAGTAGAAGTAGAACACAAATGCGTGCTATAATGTATTTCTGCAGCATTATATTTAGTATATTCTATAGGGCTGTTACTAAATAAGAAGTAGAAGATAGACGATTAGACTTCTAACAATAAGATTCACATTTACCAGAATTTATTCCTTTTTAGTCAGAAAAATTCTCTTGTGATAATGAAACTGAGAACGTAATTCTGCATAATTTATTAACTATTCTATCTGCGTTATGCTGAGTTATGGCTAATCTAGCTAATACACAATTAATTAAATTGCAGTAAACGTTCACGTGTGGTGGAGAGCCGGTTCTGCTATGACTTTGATAAGCGGTCTATGTCTATCTCTTCCTTCATTTAAGATAAATGGTAAATTTTTCTATTTTTTAAATCTAAGATGCACTATCTAATTACTTATAGGATTATAGAATGACGAGATCACTATAATAAATGTGTAAATTCTACATACTGGGTACTTAGGTAAGTCTAGTTTTTTTAATAGATAGTTTTATAGCAGCCAATAATTTTTGTGTTACGTGTTTGTTAATTTTTACTACAAACTTACATTAAGACTTTCGTTTAAGAGAATGTTGCATGTGCTGGAAATAATATTCTCAGAAAAATTGTTTCCTCTGCATAAATTACTTGTTAATATTATTTTATCGTCAGTAAAGATACGATTTCTCAAAAAACTTGTTGAAATATTTGAAATAAGTAAGCTAGTTTGCCCCCAAATAGTAAAATCTTATTTGTCAATGGATGAAATAGGAACTTGATAAAAAAACGAAGTAAAACGTTTATGTAAAAAGCTGTGTTTGCTTTTGAAAATGTTTTTACTTGTTGAAGCTCTTGGGAAAGACTGGCGCATATTTTTCGGTTATATTTCAATTTATGTCGTTTGCTCGGCTAGAGGAGCCACGCTGTCTGGTATTCTCTCTCCTATTATTATGCATGCAAGGAGTTCAAACATCAATTCATGACATGATTTGAACTCCTGCACACGTACAGTATTACACATAACACATTCTGATAGAGATCTTACTGTGCCATGTAATGTGTCAATGTGTGGAATGGAATCACAATCAATAGCAAAACAGATCACATCAGGTCACACCAGCATTTCGAATATAATTTAATACATACTCTACAAATGTACAAGATTTATGATTAATGGACCTGTCTTGTCTGTTTGTATAGTATTTATGATTTAATTCAATTCATTATACTATTGTATGCTATCATCATTTACAAAAAATAATATCTCTTTAGAATAGTTCATACTATAAGTATACTTAGTATGAATATGAATATGACATTAATGTTAGTGACGGATGTGATTTGTGTTGTAAATGTACCATGTAATTCACTCTCACTTACCATTTACCAAACCAAAAGAAGACACAAAGTCTGCTTGGATTGAATTTGAAATAAAGTGGAGCTACTTATGTAATCACATATAAATAATATATATAATATAGTGTTCAGCATAAGATTATGTAACAAATATGTATTAATAAGGTAATTTAGATATAAGAAGAGTATATTAAATATTACACGCATTTTTTCTATGTATGTAAAAGATGAGTATTTTTATAAACATGTAAACAATTCCATCAAAGTTACAAAACAAACACGCACAAGTATTTTGGACAAGCATCGTGTATGTCTTGTTGTCAATGTTGGTTCAATTATGTAAATACAAACCAAGGCAGAGCTTCACCTTGTTTGTGTATACAAACTTTGATCCATTGACAATGCATTGATATTTAAAATGTTAATCTTAAGCATTCTTCTATTCGTATTGTGGATATTTTTTCCTGCTATACTATAACATGAAGTAATTTTAAGAAAACCTTAAATGTATAAACTTGAACTACAATGACAATGATTCAACAAATACAGTCCAATCCACTATAAGATTTTGTTTGCACACCAGTATTCGTATTTAAGTCTTATAATTACTTTATAACGATATATTCAGAATAGTAGTAGATAAAGTTGTAAAATCAAAACTGAAAAAAATTCTTAAATTACAAAATTGATTCTCTTACTTTAAGTTGATTGGATCCTTCTTTAACTTGTTCACAAATAAGAACCATAACCACACCGATGGGATGAGAATTTGTAATCTCCTTAACTATTGTCACTGTCGTTAATATTTGCCTTGAACACTGAACTGTTCTGCTTTATGTAAACAGTTGTTGTTTGGATACACTTGTAAATGCAATGTAGATGTATCTGTAGGTGTTTAAGAGTAGATACTTAAATAATGTGATAATAAAATACTGGATTGGATGCAGATCAGGATTAATAATACTGATGATATATGTATTTGTACTTTTACTTATGGATTTTGATCTGTGTATGAAAAAGACAAAGATCATAAAATTATATTAAGCATAAATATCTATAGAGTAATATCACTATTGAATGTGTGTATAGTGCAGGAAACTCTTGTCTGCTACAACTACCTGTAATAACTAAACTAATTGCACCGAGTTTCCTCATTTAAATAACCAATTCTCTATTATTAAACTCTCCATTCTGAGAAACGGACGCTAAGGCATTATTCACATGCAATCCAAATGCTAGTACAATACAAAGATCAATCAGAAACACGTAAACCTAGCCATGTAACAGGTGAAACAAAGATACAATCCCAAGTATTGTATGTATTGTGTGGACTTACCCATATAATTAGCATTATGCCGGTATATCATACATAAAATGTACAGAAACAGTACAAATACATACGTAAGGTTACCTAGAACACATTTTAGCATATGTAAGTATAGCAGTAGAAGTAGAGTGTAATTTCCAGCGTAACTACTAACTTAGTCACTTAATAATTCCCATTCCCTATTCCTTATGAAAGAGATTGCATTTTTGCCAATAACAAAGAGTCCGTACTTATTACGTACGTAGCCAGTTTAGCGAAAGCGATTCAAGGTATTCCGACAACTCCACCATTCACTACGAATATACAGACTCACTCACAATAAAAAATAAAGTGTAACAACAATGAAATGTAGTGGACGAAATACATAAACACGTCACAATTACATGACGTCACTTCGTCTGAACTCAACACAGCACAACGGTACGTAGATCTGGGTCTGCTGAAGTAAAAGTACCTTGGAAGCTTCATACGTGACTAACTTCGTATGCGTTCAATGACATATGGCAGCAACAACTAGTACATAGAAGTAAATACAATAAATACCTATAGGAAATCCCTAGACAGGGGCACAATACAAAAATGGAAGTACTTTTATAACAAACACTTTACAGAAAGTAGGTTGCATTTGTAGTACTCCGTAATGAAATGAGATTCTGACTTATGACTTACCCCATACGCATACGTTAGATTTTTGTAAATGTCAATTCATGTACCTTTATGTAAGCAATCAATGATATTATCTAGGAAGTCCAAATGTCAGAGATGAAACTTCAAACGGAACTACTTTTGCATTAACTTATCTACTAAGTATGTATAAATTGTATAAAAGGACATTTCCAAGTAACCAGACTTAAAGATGCAAAAGAAATATATTGTGTTACGAATTTTGTGCACATAAAAACTTGTCAAATAGGTGACGACGTAATGTGTGCATATCTACTACCTAATTAACATTATGTAGAAGTAAGTTTCTCAAAGACCCAAGAATTACTTGGTATAATTACCAACATAAAAGGTTGCAGGTCTAATTTAATAAAGGAGTTGATATATACAGGTACCTAATTGCAATTTATTATGTATAATCTGTATTTATCCCTCTTCTGTCCTTTGAGATTTTATGGGAAAGCATCTGCATATGTAACCAAGAACAAACTTTTAATTGCACACAGACGAGTATACTTGGTAGTTGAGTTTGGCAAATACTTACAAAGAATAATTGACAATTTCTATTCTGGAGAAAGGGTATAAAACGTGCTGTTGTGCTAATAATTTGATTTAGATGCACAAAAGCGTTTGCTACACATTGAAGCAGAGATCACCATTTCATAATACAAAAATGAAATACAGTGTAAGCAAATAGAAATTTTCTCCCAATAATAATATGTATAACATACTTAACAAGCCATTATTTGTAGTTATTTTATTTTTTTGCGAATTGATGTCTCAGTTTCGTATATAAATTCGTTTGCATAGCTAACAAGGTCAGGGGACCTTCAATTTTCGAGTCACAAAGTATTTTTGAAAAAAAATTAATTCAATTCCTTAGAGAATTTCGCATTTCCCACCTTGTAATGGGAAATCTCCATTTCTTTAGATTTAGTCAAAATTTTATGGAAATTGCTATTATTTCCCCAAAATTGTTTTCTTATTTTGATTCTAATTATAGGAAAAACTAAGAAGAAACTAAGAAAATACTTTTTCAATGATGTGCTCTACAACAGTATTAAAGACCCTGTAAATTAAACTGAGCTTACTGATTACTCACATACGATTCTAGGATTCCACGGCTCGTCAGATGAATACATAGAAAGTGTGTACCTTAATTACATTATTTGGGTCTGAAATAGTTTCCTGTTAGCCAATGCCTGTAGTATACCCTTATCGGAACAGCCACTGTCCTAATTTATAATGAGTTGCTTAATCCTTATAACAGAATCATCATTTTTCGCACAGCTGCTATTCATGTGCGAAGAATGATTCATTTGTGAAGGTATCAAATATTTTGCTTGCTCATACATTCAGGAGGTAGTCTTAAGTCAAACGTGAAGTGAAATGCTCAGAAAATTCCACGATATATCCTATTAAATAATAATGTATTTATTGTTGTTTATTTTTGATAATTCATAGAAGCTTTAGAGAATTCATTCATTAAGCTAACAACTTGAGCTTATGAAATTTAAAAATTCCAAGCCAAGAAACTGAATAAAAATATTTATAGCACAAAAATATATGCGTAGCTTATGAATGTCACAGATTAATACAGAGCAAGTTTGTGTTTTTTATACTAGCTGTGTGAATGTATGGAATGTAGTAGTCAGTACGAAGACTCAATGTAGAATACAGTATAATTCAGTAGAATAATGCATTGTAAATTGATTCAATTAATAGTACCACCAAAGTGGTTTTTGGAAGGATGTTAGTAATTTAATAGTACATATGCGTGTCAATCTTAATTCCCTGTAATATGATATGTTTTTATATATAATTTGACAGTAACATGCAAAATACTGGTTTCATTGTTATATTTAAGTAATTTTGTGAATTACGAGAAATACTTTTGACTGTATTCTGATTCATTGTATTTCCAGACAAGCTGATCTCGGAAGTAAAAGATTCTCAATTTTAAAAAGAGCGTGAAAAGTTAATTTTGCTTTAACGAGTGATTCAGGCTTTTCTTCCTAAATTGACGTAAAATCCAACTTAAAAGGAACCGCTTATGTAAATGGACCCTTCTTCCGGTGTCCATTTATGGTCTATATGTAGTGCAATGTGCAACACTAAACAAATATATTCCAATTCGTGACCAATTAGCCAATTAGGTATAATATAATGAATCATATCCCTGGACTGGAATATGACGTGAGACTGTCTGCATTGCCAATTCGAGGATTCATAACAAATTAACCCAAGTATATAATTATTTCGCTGCTAATTTTAGTGTTGTAGATGATGTAGTAATTTCCCAGGAGTATAATAGATTACAGCCTTAAGATTAAGGTATTGGATCGCACTTGTCATTGAGCACATATTTTAAGGCTTTCTATACCTTGCTAGAGATTTTGAGTTATCATACAAGCACTTACTACATTTTGCATGTTTTGAATTCAAGTAGGCATTATGTATGTAAAGAACAACCCGTTAATTACTTACAATATTTTCACATGTAATATTTTGCTCATTTGTACCATTCTTGTACGCTAGTTTCCACTTTATACTTTCATCTCTCATCTCAAAGAAATAAATAGCTGAAATCATTGATACATTGACCTTGTCCTTGCTCTATTAAACGCTTTATCCATGTTGCAATAGTATACTACATGATTTCTCATTTTTCATTATTCCATTTACTTTGAATATTGAGACACATTTGGCTTTCGGAATGATATAATACAAAACCTCAAAACGTGCATAATAAAATAAGTTAGTTGTAAGTATTTCTCAAAGTTTTCGTAACTCGTCTTACAAATGTAATATACGAATACCTACAACCGTTTTCTTTAATCATTTCATAGTACAACAGTGACAACGGAAACGTAGATTGTGTATTGAAGTTTAGCGATTCATATTTAGTAGTACACTAAAAGTAAGTGAGTTGATACACAACATTGAACAGACTGGTAGTTAAGAGCTACAAACTGAGTAATCATCTGTACTATGTGAAAGTGAACATACAGATATGTATGACCTTATATGCGATGTGTTGGTTATACATTTCACAATACCGTTAGGTATCATTTCTAGGTGCTCTATCAAAACAACAGAACAAGGTAGCAAAAAGCGCAAGAGTTCTCGAGAATCTGCAAACGTTTTTTTTCATTACTTACTAGGTGCTTATCGTTATTATGTAGTACAGATGTTTGATTTCTTAGAAAAACTAAGAGAAAGGGTATTCCAAAGACGTGTCATCATAATATTTAGCCACCTGCACTGCACCTTAATCAACTTAACTGTACTACGTTAAATACTATAGCTTAGACATGTAGAAGTGTAACTAATCTTTTGCTTTTCGCTAAAAAATAAGTTTTAATTTGGTAATGCGTCTCATTTAATTTGAATTCAATAAATTGTGAGTCAAATTAACTGATAATTTATGTTATATTATTCCTTGGGAGAGAATAGAGCCATTACAAAATGTACGTGTTAGAATTGGATAGAAAAAATTAACTTATTGAGGGATTGCGTATGAGCTGACATAAATTTTTAACCATTATAACACTATAGACCTCAAATCCCGTCACAAACCCCAACTGGACATTAAGTAAATAGATAAGCCAGACTGCTTGGAGTTCTTATTCTGTGATTCATTGATTTTTTATTGCATGTCAAAACCTTGTCATGACATGTCACTCAAAAAAGGAATACAGTGAAATAGACTTACTTACATATTTGCTTGCTATAGATAGTCTTAACAAACTTATGTACCTTAAATCTCAAGTGGAACTTCCTTTCTCAAAATATGTATACAAGTTAGCGTTTGTCTTAAAATTCAATACCTACTTTGCTTTGCAATGAACTATACCTTAATCTCAGAAATTACATATGAACACCTGAAATCTATATTTATATTGCTACCTGTTTTTTGGGCTTCTACTGTATTTATCTATTGACCATTTATTCATTTTACTGACAATGAGTCAAAGTCTCAATAAGCTCTGTATAAATTTATTGTTATTGTTTACTTTTGCTTTGGCTCAATCTAATACTGTACCAGAGTAGTAAGTGTTGTATTTCCTATAAAAACGCTAACATTTACACAAAATAAATATGAATAAGCATCTTTGTTTCATTATTTCATTTCGTGGTTAGCAGCCTAGCTATTTACCTTATAGTATCACAAAGATTAAGTAAATATGTACATTGCTATATATAAAAAAGTATTTTAGTGTTGAAAGTGAAGGTACCTCTTTAAGTGTTTAATCCAATACCAAAATAGTCACATTTTCTACTAACTATTTACTGTAGAGGAATTTATTATATTTTTATAATCATTTGATTCAGAGGAGTGAAAAGCCTATAACTGTGTACATATAGTACTTACATATTCCTGTTTACTTATAATTGCATGATGACATCTACTCCTTATTTACGCTTTCCATGTCATTGATGTCATGTCACATTGAATTATGTTACTAAAGTCATGAAGTACACATTTCAAATTTCTCAAGCTTACATCTACTGATGTATGCTTTTAATTTCTCTGTCTAACCACCACAACTATAGTACAAAATGCTTACATTATTATGTCATAATTGTTTTCAATTTATAACGAAACATAAATATATAAATATATTTATATTTCGTTATACAATTTTGCCTATAGCCTACAAGAGTTGTTTCATTTATATAATATGACGATAATGTATGTAATGTAAGCACATCTATATTATTGTAAGGATTGCTATATACAAATGTGATTAACATTGAAGCAAGTGATTTATATTAGACAAAATTACAATTCTTTAGGAGAAATTCTGTGATTCAACATAATATAGTATGTATGCATAATTGAAAAATAATTGCTTGTTTAATTAGCTTTCTAATTGTCCAGATAGACGTAAGTATAGCACAGAATGTTGAAATATCCAGTCATCCTGATTGAATCCTGCATGGCTTTATTACTCCTATTTTGTATAGCTCAATATGGATAACGCCACAATGTCTACGAAGTTTAATAGTTAAATTGTAATTATGTACTACCTATGCAAAGACCCTAAGTTCAGAATAGGTATAGTAAGTAGTAGAATCAATCTACTATACGTAGTGTAGATATATTAATAGTCATTCCATTAAATCACTAACACTAGCAGTCACATAATAAAGTAAAATGATAATAATGAATTTTATGTTATGTTTACCAACAAAAAAAGCATCGAGTCTGTTTGGAACACTGTGTATTTAATTATAAAATTCATTCGAAAGGTTGTACGTAAAATATCATACATTAATAATGTGATATATGTACATAAAAGTGTTCCTAAAGTAGAGATGAAGCAATAAAATCAGTAGCAGATGGGAAAAATTCCATAATGTTGAATGTCACTCAAAATATCCAGAGTGCTCCAGTTTTGTGTGACATACGCAGCCAAAGTGCCAAAGGCCGAGCCACGGTCAGAATATAATTCAAAATTAACTCATCATGCAATCTTAAAATGTTTCTGGTGATGAGAGGCATTGGTTTAAAATCGACTCATATAAGGAATAAAATTGAAATTGCTAAAAATTATTACTTATAATTTACTATAATTCCACTTCTATTACTCCTAAATACAAAAATAATGACATAGAGACGAAATTCATGAATACCGACTATTTATCCCTCTGCTCAAATAAAATTAGGTCAATTAAACACAATCCCTCACACATAATTATCATAAAGGCATTGCTGAGGACAAGCTTGAAAATGTATGTCTACTGCATCTCTATTAGATTACTTAGATTTTTAAATTTTAAAAACTTCAAAGACAATAGACCAGCCGCAAAAACAACTACAATTATATATAGCTCCATACAAATTGGCGGGATGTATCTTTACATATTATATTATCCCTATATTTAGAGCAATATTTTGCACTCCGAATCATTTTTGCAGTATCCATTTGCTTCCCTTTTATAGAAACAATAACCTTTTCCCTCGTTGATGACAGTCATGTTGAAAATTCCATTTTTCATGTTTTCTTTATTTGTGTCATAAAATTCGCAAGTCTTTGTGTCTTGTACACAATGTGACAATTCCCCAGCTCGAATTTCGTACATTGCTCATTGTATTCGCAAGAGTAGAGGTTTTCTTTGGATGATATCGCTACGCAGATTTATTTTTGTTCCTTCTCCGTCTTCTATTATAGTATTGCTTCCTAAGTTTCAAGTACTTTTCCTTTGATCTTGTCCTTGCAGTCTTTATCTGAAGAACACACTTGATTGATACCAGTTTCAGTTTTCTTTGCACATGTGAATGTGACACAGAGCAAGGCAGCCCAAAAGAAAGAGAAGGATTCTTTTATTGGATCGGGAAGAATACATGGTAACCTTTAACTATTTTTACTGTTGTTGTAATATGATACTAAAGAATAGTGTTCCAATGTCGCAGTAAAAGTAAAAGTATTTGAACTGTCTGGCTTCTATTTGTCTAACTTCTGACACATGGAATCTTAATAGGAGGAAGTTGTTATAATGTCAAGGTGCACATTAACGAAAGCTAAAATAGTTGAAGAACTTGTCTCCTCATCTCCACATACTAAATATATTATAATTATATAATGAACAAATAATTTATTATACATGCATAGGGGACCCACTCTGCATGTATGTACTTGTATGAATATTAAAATTATATCATGCCTGCCTACATACATTTCAAATAATTATCACTTTCATTGTGCTAATTGCACCCGCCTTAGTTGAGTATATTAAAGTTTAACCTTGTGATAATCAAACTACATATACACACAAACACAAAATATATATTTATTATTTGTATGTAGTTATAAGAAAAATATGCAAATTCAAAATTAAGTGCAAATGTGGCTCATACTATGCGCAATGCTAATTGATAGCATTTATAATTGTTTGATAAAAAATTATTCTCGCTTGTCTTCTACAATTAGTATTAAGTGTTTACGCATTTTCGCCTCTTCAAATACAAAATGTAATGTAACCGATGTTAATACATACTAAATGTTTATCTTACGTAATATTATTTGCAAACTATATCATACAACAAATAATGTCGTTTTGTATACAATGCATTGCTATATTATACACAACTACTTTAAGTACTGATATCTTTAAAAGTTTCATTCATCTGATCCGTCTACCTTATTAGTTTTCTCACCAAGTGTTTATATTAGTTTGTCAGATTTAAGTGAAATGTATACTATACACTCTATAAATGCTTCATGCAATTCAGTGTGCAGTTCATTTAACAAAAACTGCATATGCATATATGCATATATGCGGATGATTGAATATGGCCTGTAAATAGATGTAAAATTCCCACTATACTCAACAATGTAATTCCCTTTCCCAAGGAAATCGTTTTTATTTAATAATGAAATATGTAGGTAGGTAGGTAAATTATTAATAATGAAATATAAATGTTGTCTTTCTTTGAGGTAACTTTTTAAATGATCCACAATCTGTTTCTATCTAAATACTATTATTGCCCTGCATAATTATAATTTACAAAAGAAAATTTATTGCTAGTTATCCTTACAATTTAGTGCAATGATAGTTGGACAATGTTTGTGTAACATAATTTGTTAACTCTAAGATAATAAATAAAAGAGAATGAAAACCAATAATACAAATAATGTAGTGAAGTATAGTTTAACTTTTGAGCAGAATAGTTCCAAATCCAAAAAGAGTAAAAGTAGTTAAGCTTAGTAGGAAATTTAAAGTTGCAGGAAGATTTCCGTGGGCAGATGAACTTCCACTACCTCTGTTATCAGTACATCTGCCGTCTCTACACCTGGATTTTTTTCCGATGGATTGCTGACACTGCTCATCGTATGAGCAGAATTCCCCCACTGATTTTCTGTAGATACACACTCCGTTTGCATAAACTGTGGGCTTTTCTCCATTTCCATGGACATCAAAGCACTCGCATTGCCTACTTGATTTGCTGCACCTGGATAATGCATCCATGATGGTTGAGCATTGCAAGTCGTGTTTGCACGGAGACCGGGGTCCCTTCAGAGCCAAAGGTAAACATTCCTCTTGACCAGAACCGAATATTCTCAGGTTGATATAATTTTCTTCACATTTGCATCTGTTACGGAAACAATCCACGGCCCCACCAATTATGTGCGTGCAGTCGTGCTTTCGCGAGCAATATTCGCCAATTGCAGATGCAGGATTATTTGATATTAGAATTGACACGAGGATCAAGGTGGTGTACAAAGAGATGAAGAGGAATCTTCTTTGACTTCGAAATGTCATGTTGATGTTGAAGAGGTAAAATTATTCTTAAGAGCAGGCAGAATGAAATACAAATACAACGCACTGTACTTAACCTTAAAAATATTTGTTTCCAATTGCTACAGTTTTAGTTTTGTAATGGAAATATATGTGCAATGCAGGCCAGGCCTGGTCTGGTTACATTTTCTCTCTGAGCAAATGATACATTATTTGCTTAAGCTAACGGCAATGAATGATATCAGATTGGCATATTCAGCCTTCAAGTGGGCAACTTTATTACAAATAAATCGGCGGTATTAATTGTGACTAATGGACCCTGTGTGTTTTGTAAGGTTATCAACAACAATTTCCTTCCTGATAAGAATTTGTATCATGGGTGATCTGTAATATTGTTCTCCGTATGCCTGCTAAACATTTCTAGGTAGAGGTACCACGTAAGCATATTAATTTTAGTAATTGTACACATCCTGTGATTTTGCAGACATGAATTAATGTTATCGTTTTGATTATCAACATCAAATTACCTTAAAGGTAAGGTCAATAAGCATAAAGGACAACAAAATGGGTTCATCTTTGAATTCCAATAAAATACAATTCAAATATATGTATTTGAATAAGAAAAGAATGTCACAACGTAATCTGCACAAAAATATTATAGTAGTTCGGTAGTAGGAATGCTCGTCTAAGAATAGGAAATCGCCTGCTATTCTACAACGAATATTAATATTCCTGGTGTACAAAATCTATACTATAGGTAATTAAGCATATTGAGATCATGATATTCTCAATTATAGGACTTATTCAGTGGGCATCTCAATAATTAATTGGTGCTCAATTAACATATTAATTGTTGACGAAGATGAAGGTAACAAAAAGCTTCAGAAAGTTTTGTAAAAATAACATTTTACATTTAGTTAAGTCATCTTAGCAGTTTTAGCTGCATTGTAGTTAGCGTTTACTTAGATGAATGTAAATAGTAAATATAATGCTATAATTTCTCATATGTAGATACTCTGGGTACTGAATGTGTACGCAAAAGCACATTAAATGTTTTTTAAGAACCTATTATGTCATTTTTAGGTGAATTCTAAATAATTTGTTATTATCTCTAGGTATATACTTGAGATTGAACATAGATAAAATTGTGGATGAGTTACTAATAATTTTTACGTTGTAAAATGATTCTGTCATTTCCGTGCCACTATATATCGGCTTCTTTGATCAAATGAATAAATGAACTGAACACGTAAATCAAATGAGCCATGATAATCTCATAATAGTAAAATTCTTTAAATTGGAAGAATATGGAATATTGTCAATTAGACAAAGAAATTAATTTTTTTAAGTTTCAATAACTATATGAAGGAGGAGGGTACGGGGTAAATATATTTGATACGCAACCTTTATTTTCGAAAATTATCACAGCGACACTATATTGAGATTTAATTCAGCAATTAAGTATAACTCGACTGTCATTATAACTTCGTACTACTACATACTACGAAATATAGATTCATCAATATTATTTTTATGTTAATGAATGTTCATCTATCTCATTTATGCCATTTAGTAATTTACACTGTTATGCAAATACTGAATTTAAAAATTTGTAGATTAAAATTGAGGTACTTTTGGAACGGAGGATGTATTGAAAACAATCCTAAGTAAATCGTAAAATTTTGAATTCACGATCTAAATCTTTTATTTAGGATAATTTTATGATATAATTTTTTTATTTTCCCTATGTAGTTTGCAGTCGAAACAAAATTATTTTTACAATAAAATCAAGTTAAAACTATGTAATTAGTTTTTGTAGACGAAGAGCCTAAACCTAAGGAAATTAAATGAAACTTGAAATGTATGGGTAATATGAGCCATGAGTACTAATGACGATGACCATGTATACTGTAATTTATTTAAAGACTGTAATTATTTATTTAAACCATATATACTGTTAAGTAATAATGTTTGTGAAGGTATATATACTAAATGATGTAGTTTGTTGGTGTAATTATTAAACTTACGTCTAATTGTTTAACATTATATAAACTTGTGGCTTTTCGACTTACTATTTTACGATTTGGGCGCATTTATGTTAACAATTTTTGATTTCTTTCTAATACATTTTATAAATTGTAAATTGTACAGTAGAAATTCTGTAATTTAATCAATGTTAGTTAGTCCTAGGTATTTACATGGACTTTCGACTAATTTCCATTCTTTTCTAAATATAATACATAAGAATCGCTCCAAGCAATAACCTAATTAATAGTATAGGTAAGATATAGGTAAATAATAATTAAGAATTAAAATCATAACAAACAAATTAAACCTACAATAACAAAAACAGATGTTTTGAATTCTCTCGTCAACATAAACTATCTAACGTTATTAAGTAGCCAAGATGCCAAGAAAACGAATACTTATACATAATATCAAAGAAGAGCATTTCCTTCTAAATTAAAATATAATTTCTCTTCCGAAAGCCAGGAAACCCATTACAGTCAGAGTCATAAAGACGGAAAGCCCACTTGTAGCTGCAGCCGAAACGGTAGTGCAAGTTTTTCCATCTAGACATTTGCAAACTCTTTTATTTTCAGATTGGACACATTTGATATTTGCTGGAGGAGTGAAGGAAGATTCGCATTCAATATCCGCCTCACAACGATCTCCTAAATTCTTTCTGTAATAGCAGGTTCCACTGAAGAAAACGGTCGAGTTTTTCCCATTGAATCTCGTATCGTAGCATTCACATTTTGTCGACTCTGAATTACATCTTGAGAATATTCCTAATTTGCTGGAACACTGGAGATCTGCTTTGCACTCAGAATTAATATTTCCAAATGGCAAACACTCGGTCTCAATTTCAACAAAATCCTTTTTGCAATCGCAGCTTCTGCCGTTGCTACAATCGGTGTTTGGGAAACTGGTGCAATCTTGGTTGGTTCTGCATGGATGATCTTTAAACAATGGATTCATATGATGTACTTGGGCTGAGGATTGTTGTACCAAAAGACAGATCGAAGAAATTGCCAAAATATAAAAGTAATTCGCCATTTTTTGAAGGAAATTTCCAAATTCTTCTTCTTATGAAGTAATTTTTCTTGCGTTAAGAATGAATGGCGACGTTTTCTTGTTTTGCTCCAAAGGAAGTGAAATTGAAATGAAATCTCTAAATAGAAATTCGCATTTGTCCGTCAGGATTTTAACTCAAGGCTAAACTTCCAAAATTAAATTAGCATGTATGATTTGGAGTGTGACTTTGGTAGTAATACCATGTAATGCAATAATACAAATGCAAAGAGGGACCTTAAGAGAAGATTTGACACGTAGTAGCTAATTCGTCAGACTGAGACCCACTGACTCTTAAACAAATGCAAAAAGATATACATACTCGTCAGTACCTTTCCTAGTGCCTAAGTATTAACGATCTCCCACGTAAATGCATATATACATAATCTCTGGGAAAAATGTTATGTGTATTTTAGTATTCATAAACCTTACCTTCCCTATTTGCTTTTTGTGTGTACCTGTTCCTGTGACTGGATTCTATAGCAATTTGCATATGTTCGTCTATAATCTATTTTAATCTCCAAAATCTTTACCTAACAAATAAAGCCTTCGTACTTTGTAATTACGTTGGTGTTATGTATCTGTATTATGTAAGTGTATGTACTACGCATTTGCCCTTAAAAATTTAGCTATTTGCTTGAATGAGTCTTACTTTGAGTTAGTATACTCAACTAAATATTTTCGAAGTAATTGTTTTGCGTGATTATATTGTGTATGACGGATCTAGCAAAATATTTACATGTGTAAGAACTTAAATACAATAATAACAGATGTATATAAATATACAGTACGCCCCCTTTTTAATATTCTTATACAATACTTCAAGGTAATTTAAAAGTAGTTCATAAAATAATTGTCTTTCAAAAATTTCTTTATCCACAAAAAGGTTCACTATCCTAAACCATCGTTTCTTCTTAAAATGAGCATTATTGTTGCCTGCACTCATAATTTCTAAATTCTACCGTCTGTTTATAATCTGTAGACTATTCTGAAGGCTAAAGTATATTTCGTCAAAAATTTTAATATAAAAATGTTTGAATTGAAATATTCGTAGATGCATATCGTTATAAAGGGGACACACTGTGTATTTACTAATATGTATGACATCATTTTTGGCAAAAAAGAGGAGTATGTTATTTGAAGCATGGATCCAGTGTAAATTGCTTACAAAGGAAATATCTGTTTACGTTAAGCGAGTTTGTAGTGTAGTTATAAGCACACTACACTACATGCACTTGTTACAACGACATTATACTTATATATACTTATATCTGTAGAATACACTTACAAAGTGTTATGTGGAGATAGTATGACTAGACGTTATTAAGCCCAATTTTTATGATTTCCTCGAATTTTATAGCACTACTAAACTGTGTGGTGCATGAGACCACTCATCAGCTATGGTTTGGTAACTAGTATATTATTACGTCATTGATTAATACAAGTATCCAATATAAAAATGACTAATTTGATAGACAAATTTGAATATATGCACCGTAGGTATAACATAATAATATGCTTAATGTATCATCCGTAATTATACAGATAGCACCTGACACCTCCACATACTCTACTACATAATGCATAAACATTAAGTTGTAAGTATACAGCTGTAATCGTAAATGAAACAATTTGAAAGTATTCTGCATATAAATAAGCCCAATATGTACCACATTCAGGTACTAATTTATCACATACAGAATGTATGTAAACAGAACAAAATTAATTTGCCTTTTTCGCTTTTATAGATTCCTTATTCATTTTTTTAAGATAAGAAATTACTACGTTAGAATATTAGCTTTGGCAATTGCATTTTGCATAACAAAATTTTCAGGTGCTCGGAAATTTTAGCCAGAAAGGAATTTTAGGCTGAAAGTTTGATTGCTGTCAGGCTAAACTCAAATGGAACAGATTATCTAGTGATTCCAGAATGTTTTAGTAAAACTATAGTGGATTTGAAATGTACGAATCGTCTGGCAAGCCTGCCACGCTAGCAAAATATTGTCTGTGTAAATCTGTGCAAAAATACTCATAACATGACCCCAGGATATGAAACGATAACGTTATACAATGCTTACACTGTGCCTGTCATTCATGAAGTGTAAGTGCCAATCTGTATGCTAATTTGTATGCTATTATGCTAATGAAAATGTTAAGCTGTTAGAGGTGACTAATAATGAATAGATTATGGTACATAATATAATGTATGCAGTTAACATTTGTTCTGCTCTCCTCTAAAACATGCAGTACAGATAGAAATTATTAAATATGTATACATACTGGTATTTACCTGATATTTATACCGAACTTTGACATGCATCATTATGACAGCATTATACTAGGTATTTAATGTTATGTCATTCTGTGTGCCTTACGACATACCTATTTATTGTTAATATTTATGAAGGAATGATTCATTTCTAAAAACGCAAACTGTGCAAAAAAGTATTTAAATCGTAGGAAAATAATTACCCTCAACTCACGTTGTGATCTAAATAAGTAAAATTAAAATGTTATAGTACAGGTAATGGAACTTTAATTACATTGTGACTGTTATCTGGGTATTTACATAGTACATGTAAAATATAATTTACGTTGGTCTTTGTAACTAAAATTAGAAATATAATTTACTACTAAATTTTGAAAAATTTCTAATTTCTAATTTCAAATCACACTCGTCGGACCAGTTGACATTCTACCGAGGGCAACAGATGCGGCGGCTACACAGGCGACAGTGGAAAAACTCATCTCCGAAGCGAAGGTTCCCATTGCACCATTTTTCCTCGGTCCGCATGTTCTGCCTGGTGGACACTTGCAAACCTTTTCGGTCATGTAAGCGTCATGCTCCTCGCAAATTGCATTTTCTAAGGAAGCTTCGCATTCAATTTGTTCATTGCAAGTGTCATTAATGGATTTCTTCTGGAAACAAGTGTATTTGTAGTGGACGACATTATCAGCTCCTGGTTTCAGGTCATCGTGGCAATCGCACTTCTCCGTGTCCCGGTTGCATCTGCCGTAGAATCCTAATGAACTGTTCTTGCATTGCAGATATGATTTGCACACGGAATTCAGGGCTGTGTCAGGTGAGGGAATTTTGAGGCATTCTTTAATAAGGTTATCCCAAATCCATCCTTCTGAGCATTGACAAACGAAAGTCCTGTTGGAAGATCCCTGGAGCAAATTGCAAGATGACGAGCCAATGATCGAAGCAGTGCATTCCTTATGAGAGGTACAGGTATCCCCGATAGTTCTCTTAGCGTAGCAAGTTTCGTCGTGATAAGTGGCGGATGGCAAACATTGACATCTTCGGCTTCCAAATTCGCAACGGGAGCTGACACCCCACTTTCCAGTTTGACATTGAAGATCGTAGTCGCATTGGCCAGAGGATAAAGTGCTTCCTTTGCCCTCCGGTCGACTAATTTCGAGACATCCTTCCGTGGCTGGAATGTAGACGTAACCCGATCTGCATTGACAAGTGGTATTAGTCGAGGCGCACTCTAAAGCCTTGTCACTATTGCAAATCTTGGTCCCGGAGCAGGTTTCGTTGAAACCGGAGACGTTCGTTCCAAGTGGATTTGGAACTGCTTTTTGCGGGGCGGATGGCTGTGCATTGTTGTTATTTGTCTTCGTATTGGAATCTGTTTCGTCCGTGGGTTTAGCTCCTTTAGCTTCAAACGGGGAGTGAACATGGTGGGGGTGAGCATGGTGTTCGTCGTGGTTGTCGTGACTTTCGTCGTGGTTATCGTGGCTTTCGTCGTCGTCAGAATTCATAAATTCGTCACTATCCATAAAACCTGGATGGGAATGTACTAACTGAATAAATAGTAGAAGCCCTACCAAAACTAGATTTCTAGACACCTTCATTTTTACTTTTGGAATATTAATTAAACTAATAATAGTTTGTGCTTGAAATATTTAACTACGAATTACTAATAGTTAGGAGCTTGCTAAAGGTAAATGGCAAAACCACGACTGATTACGTTGCAGTCTCCGTTAGCTATACATTTTTTTCGTCTGGCCTCGTTTTATATATTGTACAGATAGTTAATGTTACCTACTGATAATGATAACGCCCGTGTAATGAAAAAACAATCAATAAATACTTACTACTACTACTAATGATAACGCCCGTGTAAACTAAAGCCGGTCTGCCTTTCCTCTTACATACATATATTCTCTTATCAGAAAGCATATAACACTTAAGTACATACATACACAAACGATAGCATTGCAAATTGCAACTTTATATCACTAAGTTAATATTACATAGTATAGTTCTGCATGTAATTTGCAATTTGCAATATAGCCTTCATTGAAAATTCATAGAAAAATCACTCTGAATACTGAATCACATTGGAAATGAACCAAATCAGAAGAATTACATTATTGTCATACATTATTAGTTTACCAAAGAGTAGAAGATATGCGCTAAATTATCTGGGTATCCTGTGACAAACTTGTCGGCCTAGCTTTAGTTTTATCTTCGAACCATGGCATATTATGATATCATTTTACAAACATCTAATTTGAATACATACTAATAAGGTGTATCCTTATCAGTACGTACATTATATACTACATAAATGAGAAGGACGTAAGTCAATGTACACAAATGAGTAGCCTTAAACAACAATTTCGCCTCAAATGGAATTTGCACTACAGTCATCCGCAGATAAATCATTTTAATACTTAATATTGGTTCAAAAGTTAAAGTATAATAATATTGTACTTGCAATGTAATGTAGTATTCTCCAAATGTAAATACGGTAAAATGCATGCAAATTGCACCTTGCACAATTCAGTGGCTAATAATTCACATAATTGTTTTCCAAAGTGATCTTTGTTCTGTATTATGACCTATATATACTAATCAGTTGCAGGCGAATCAATTACTTAACTGTAAATAATGCTGCTCCTACAAAAAGTGCAAAATTGGCGACAATATACTGTTCATGAATGAACGCACTATTATTTTATTGACTACTACATAAGTATAATATCACACTATACCTTTCATGTTCACATTTTTAGTAAGTTAATTATATTTCCATCTAGACACTAAATATTATTCTTTTAGTATTCAATTTAAATATTGTAATATCAATTTGACAGGTACGGAATTTCGCTAGATAATCATTTACAGTATTGTCAGTTGGTTTTTAACAATAGAAGTATGCAGATGACCCTACGTATGATGCAACCATTAAAATAAGTTTTTACTGACCTTTTTAGTAGATTGTGTAGTAGTGGAGATTGAAGAGAGGAAGCCAAAACTCGAAATCAGGGAACAAAGAGAAATAGTTCAACCAAGTTGGTATGAAATATTTTGCACTGATATATATCGCAGAAATACTGATTAAATATAGACACAAATTCAGAAATCGAAGTAAGTTGCCAGAATAATTAGCAGTTTTTGAATAACTTGCAGGGCAAAAGGAAAGAGTCTGAGGAAATTCTGAAAGCGTCCGATGATTTATATACTTTCGGGAATACGTACAAACATTCGGGGGGGGGGGGGGAGAAAACATAAATACGTAAAGATACGGTACAAGAGATGACGAAATAAGTTGAATTAATGTACAGAGGGAAGAAAGGACGTTAATTAAAGTAAGCTAAGCAATGTAACGTAATAAAAGAGTCTGTAATTGGTAATTGTCAAATTAGGGCAAGATATAAGACAAAGCTAGCCATAAGGAAAGCATAGCAATAGAATTGAAATACTTTCGTCAACATCTCCGACAGTTTTCTCTCAATTTAATGGGATTCCCGAGGAGAGGAGTAACTTGTCCGCGGGAATGGAATGTTATTCTCGTCCACTAATAAGATACTTAAGAACAAAACCCCAAGATTCTTGCTATCTTAATTATTTATCTACTTTCTTCATGCTTTCACTTAAATGGGCCTTAGATATTATGGAAAGTTTTTAGCTACCCACGTGGTAACTTACTTACCTAATTGTTTACCTCCTGTTGGCCCTCCTTATGCATTCCTTTTATCCTACTTATATTTAGGTGATACATATGTAAGTAATCAAATAAACATACAAGTGTATTAATTTGTAGACTAAGGTGCCCAGATTTTCAGGGGTAAATAACAGGACGCGTTTTGATTAGCGGATTAAAACTCCAATAAAATCAAGACACTTCATTTTAAGACAAAAAAACTTGCACTATACTATATATTAAAAATTGCACACATAAGTCAAATGTAATATTACGAAGTAATAAAATAATTTTTGAACTAAACATTCATTAAACCCAAGCACAGTACTACTGTGCTAGGGTTTAATGGATGCTTAGTTCAACTGTGACAGTACAGTATTAGACAGTATTTGAAAAATTTCAGGGGTACTGTATCCATGAAATGCTATAATTCTCCAGTTTAAGCAAAAAATATTTTAAAAATGTCCTAGAATACGCAATTTTCTTGAGAAAAACTGGGTATAAAATATGCAAACATGATAACAATCCCTATAAAATAAAATATCTGGCCACCTTTTTTGCAGACGCTGTATGGTAGATTAGTGTCAAAACCAATAATTATGTTATAATATCTTACTACGTCATCTTAGTTTCTGTGGAAGAGGGAGCACTAATTTAGTTTATTGTTAACACTTTGGCTCGTGGACATAATAACAGCCTTTACATCAAAACAGATCCAATTCGGTCGTCGAGTCTTAAACCGACGTCAACCAAGACAAATTAATGCAAGCAATTCTTATTTTCAACTAATTGGCTCTATTCATCCCGTCGACAATAAATAGAATAATAAGTTGTATGAGTGGATGTGGATCTAGAGGAAAGCATGCTCCTGTGTGTTTAGTTTAGTTTAGCTTGACTTGACTCATGCTGATGCCGAGACTATGACTTCTTGGTTACAGTGGGAGTCTTCAGATTCCTTTGTGCGTAGGTAGTAGGTACTTTTCGACATTATTGTCTTTGCGGATGCTTATAGTATAGTAGACTATTTCGAGCAAATACCCAAAGAGAAATTATCTCGTTTGTGGAGACATAAAGCAAGGAATCCGATTTTCGGATCGACCTCGACAATTTTTACATACTCCTCTCTATCAGACGGATCTTGTCCTATATGTCTGTGTGCATTGTTTAGGTGCAAATATATGTACATTTGTGTTTCCAAGAGTCTGGCCACATCTCTCGTCTTTTGTGCATTTTCTTTAGCTAGAATTAAAGGATGACGCAAAAGAATTGTTTTTCGACTCTTACAAATTTTGCAGAAGGTTATCTTTTCACTCGTGCAAATTTGCTAGCACAATATTGTAATAATTACAAGAATAAGTGTAATAATGGTATGTTTGTGTATCAAAAATACATGGGAAACGAAAGCTATCTTTAGAAAAATGTGTATGCCTAAATACCTATATGTATTATGTGTCTGTCTGAATTGTTGGAATTTATGTAATCACAATTTATTATGGTATCCGCAAAAAATAAGAAAATAAAACTTGAGTACAATTAGGCAGGGCTGTAGAGTTATAGCGTAATAGTAATGTCAGCATTAAATATGATGAAATCGAGTATTTTGCTTATGACATGACCATTTTGTATAGATTATTAATAAGCTGCCACTTAATGAACTAATAAAATAAATTGGAGAAAATTCTGCCTTATTCAGTAATCAGATAATCTAATTGCGTTGATTTACTTAACTTTACTAAGATTGTAATTATCTTAATTTCATTCTACTTGTTACAAATTAAAATTCTAAAACATTCTTACTAGGTACATACAATATCGATAGACTTTCATAATTCCTGATATGTAGTAAGTATAAAACAATAACATCTGAACTGAACTGAAATTGCATTTCAGATCCAGCCAACAACTGGAATTGCTGGAAAGCAAGCAGCGCAGTCTATTTTTCCTGCACGAAAGAGACTTGAAAGCATTGCTTTGTAGATGGTGGAAAGGGGACGGTGTGCTTATGCTTACGAATTGCTATTTTCGATATTATTTTAGCCTTATTCCTGATTTGACAGAAAACGCAAATAGTACTCCTCTTTTGTACTACGAACATCATTTCGCAGTGTCTTTAGCAGTACTTATAGTAGTAGGGATCCTAAACGATGGAATTACACCGCTAAAAATACCAATGTACGTACACTGCAAATACTTTATGTTCTGTTCAATTAGTTTAGTTTCAAAAGGGCATTTCTTATGCATTTATAAACATTTTATTTTTTTTGCAAACGAAAATCGGTAAAAACATTTCATTTCTATCGTAATATCTAATTCTAATATTTGCATTTTGTCTGCCAATTGTAGCTTAAAACAAACGTGGCTCATTAGTCTCTCCATGTAGTAGTATTACTATAACATCCAAAGTTCAAAATTGTAAGTCACACAGGTTATATAATTAGGTACACATTCATTTACCAACATAATACTAATTGAAATAAAGAATTTGCATGTTCTGTACTGTATCTATCTTTGTCGAGTACAATAACCTAATTTTGGCCCTTGTTCGTCAAATTATTGCTTATAATCCGAAGGATTTACAAATATGACTTTGAAAGCATTCCATAGCGAGTGATCAGCTTTGGATGTTTACTTTTGGTAAAACTTTCCTATGTCGGTAGTCGAATTTAGATTCTTTATCATTTAGTTAGGTTCACTGAGCAAACTGTTTCCAATTAAACAAGATAGATTGTCACTTTGAAAAGCATCATTATGTATCTAAACGTTATAACGTTTGATTTGAGGCAGGGTTTGTGTTGTGTAAAGTGAAAAATGACTGCATTTGCATGTTCAGATTAAAATTACCTAAAATTATTTGCAGTTAAATAATTTCATCCCTATTTAATATAAATTGAATGATAACCAAGTGCACTACTCCCAATGGATCTACCATACATTCATTAAAGAGATTTAATTATTCCAGTTCATTTACGTTTATCAGACTCCTATAATACACAACAAATAAACTAAATAATTCATGTACTACTATTTTAATTACAATTTGGCTACAGTAAATCTAGTTTAGGAAATATTTGAAGTGAACAATAGTAGGTAATCTAGTCCCAATAATGGAAAAGGGTCCTGGCTTCATATGGGTATCCAATTTTCGGACTTGTACATTTTCGCTGGTGATGGTAATGGATATAGAGTGGTTATAAGTCCCATAATACAATCTAGTATACAGTACAGTACAGTACACTACATGACCGAGTCAAGGGAAAGTCAATTTAAAGGACGAGAGCAGCTCCAGAATTTCTGAGATGTGTTTCTATGTGAGTAAACTAGCAATGGACTGGAGTGAAGAGAGTGTTCTTGGAACTGTCAACTCTTTTAGTAGATTTAAGGAGTTATGTCCTCGTGGATGATATTATAGCATATCATAGCTCTCCGTCCGTCCGTCGCTATGAAATCATATTATATATTGCTGTTATGTTGTATTGTAACTCTAGGCTTAGAAAATATGATGTAGTAAGCCATCAGATCACATCTTGCATTGTAGCTAGCATTCCGCATCCACATAACAACTACTAAAAGTAAGTAAACCTAAAGCCAAGTGAAAGTAAAAGCCAAACCAAACCAGGCAATGCAATACAAGGGTCGAATCTTCTCCATTCGGATGAGATGAACTCGAGTCAATATGGTTGGAAAAGTTTTCCAGAGACAAGTCATAAGTTATAACCCCGATCATACGACCCTCAAGGGATCCTCGCCAAATGATAAATGATCCGACACTGCTACTTCAACTACATTGCTACATAAGTACATCCATACATACATAAATACATTCTTCCTCTCTAACTCTCAGCCAAACTTAGTTGACTTCAACATTGAATCATCGTATACCATCTTTAATATAGAAAATATCTATAACAGTACTCTACTCTTGTCCAATATTATATTAGTTGTATGTATTATTTGTATTCATGTACACACATACATATACTCACATTTTCCTACCAAACGTAACAACCAAAGGCATGACATGACAGCTCAGATATCAATGTACATTCGTCATAATATATATTATTCCTAGTAACTTCACAGAATAACTCTGATTTCTCTTTGCATTCCCTGACTCACTCCATTTCGAAGCATAGTAAACTTACAATTCTGGTATCATTATTACATTGAATTGTTTCGCAAGATATAAATTTGGAGAATGCGGGCATTTTTACATTCACAATAACAATATATAATTGCAACTCCCGACAATTGTTTATGCTAATCTATATAATCATTGAAATCGAATGTAAAGAATAAAAAAGTTGTATTATACCTATTAGGTATGTACACTGAACAGCAAAAATTATATTATTAGCACATTATTATTATATCGTCATTATGTTGTGAAAAAAATCAAAACACATGCAATATAGCGTATGCGGAATAAGCTCTTGCATTTACGTAGATTACCGTATAAGGATATAATAATGCTTATGTAGAGATTACAGAAATTGTGGAAGTTGATGGGAAGATAGATAGATATTTAATGTTTGTCCTTTGGCCCTCCAAGCTACATAATATACGAGATAAATGCTTACAATGCTAAGAAAATATATTTATGCACTGTCTCCATGTAATACAAACATCAGCAAGAGAGAAAAGCATTTACTACACCACAGTAGACAAGAGTCAAGTAAACTTGACAAGATTCGCCATCGCAATCATAAATAATCTCTATCAGAAGTTCTTGCCTCGTTTCTGTATATATTTCTGTTTTCCACTTATAAGTTTACCTTGTGCTAAAGGATGTTATTGTGAAGTTATAGATATTTTATATTACTTACATAGTATGCACATTCATACTTTATCTACCTATTTGATGGCAATGTCTATAATAATACTAATGTTATTTGCTTTTGTCCCAGCCGCAGCCTTTCCTGTGTTCTCCTCTTGCTTTGGTTTAGGGTTGTGTAATGTTGTATTGTAATCTAAAACTTTGATAATAATATGACAATGATGGGATAAGGGAGAATGATAGACTCCAACTCAAAGTTCTTCACTAGATAAATACAATTGAACAGATAAGTATAATATAGGACTCTCCTTTTAATATGGGTATATGTTAGCATATTATTGTACAAAGTATACAAGGATGGTCGTCTACAAGGATCCTAATGCATTATATGTCTATAACAAAGTTAAATACGTGCACAAATTTAGATAGATTACTTGCTATGCAAAATCTGTAACCGGATACGAGTTAGGTACTAAAAGTAAAGTACATCTATAGTTGATTATGGTTTCGGGTGAGTTATTCTAGAGAAGAACAACTGAAATAGAAGCAAAGTCCGTTCATTACTCACTCATGATGAACTGTGGAAAAGTAAAGTTGACTCATGATTTCTAATCTTGAACTGAGAACAAACATTCTCTTTACGATCTTCATTCCTCGAATCTCAATACTCTTTATGCTACAGTGGGTATACAGGAATTAAATACTATTTGGTTGTTTACAGCTATGCTATAAATATTTACAGGGTGCGACTGTATGATTTGGTTCTTCATAATAAGTCTGCTGCCTCACGTATTGTTTTCTATGCATTGTTATTGAAATAGTAAGCTGGATATATTCATGTTATTGGAAATTATTCTAGACTAACATTACAGTTTTCAATAAATTCCGAATTTTTGACTTTTTTCTGTTGAAGCGATCTGGGATTGAAGGTTGATTGAATTTGTCCTGTAATAAATTACCGTAATGAAATATGATCTTTCGCGGTGCTGCTAAAACATTTCTATTATCTTCTTTTATTTGTATGTCACATTTTAATATAGGTATGCTTTCTCCACTGCTCTTTGCATAATATACAAAATTTTAAAAGAATCTAGAAACTTCAACTTTCAATGATCCGACAGTTATCTGTAATCTCTTAATCCTTATTGTCTTCCCTTGTGCATAGCGTATACCTTTGCTAGCCTTAGTATTGAGTAAATGTGGCTCGGTATAGTACCAGAAGTACGCTTCATTAAGTACCCAATACATTGTGGACTCCAAATAATTTTTTATAGTGGAAACCACAATGCAGTAACTTGTAGCTTATTGCATGCCCAGGTTACGCGTATAGGTACGCCCATATAAATTAATAAGTCCCTAAATAAACAAGAGCATACGCATACACAAAACACTTCGCAGTGACCACTGCAGTTACAACAACCTTTTCATTACAGGTAGACAATTACCAGAATTAGGAAAGAGCCCGGTATTAATTTCAAGGTTTTTAAACTGACCTTACCTTGCAATATCCAAATCTACATTTATTTTTGGCATTTTATGTGATCGCTTACCTCAAGTATATAGGTCACCCAATTTGATTTATACCAAATAAAAATTCTCCAAAATTTGATAAGATTTTTATAATATTTACAATGAAACTATGATCATTTTCAAAACATCCTGAGAGAATCGAATCATGTGGCCCTACCCTGTATACAAAGTAAATTGTCGTAAATCCTTTTTTATAAACATTAATTACTGTGAGCTACTTTGCTAACTTTTGCTGTTGTTTTGTGATTTCCTAATTTTCGTAAGAAAGTCTAGCCCTAGTTCTCGTCAGTCTGTAGTTTCCCGGAAAGTTTATAATGTGTTTGCACATAAATTGTATGAGAAGAGTAGGGAAGCATATAGATAGGGACCATCAGGGACTTGATTTGGGTTAGTGTTAGTGTTAGTACACATGCAATGCATGTACTATCCATACTGTATGTAAGTAAGTAGAAGACATGTAGATACTAATATGGAGACTAAAATTGTGAGACGGAGAGCTACGTAAGAGTACTGTGGAATGGAAATACGTAGTACATCTGTACATATGAGAAAAGAGGAAGGAAGAAGTTTAAGAAAAGCCTATGGCGAATTTCGCAACTCGCGCAAAAAGGCGGAGTGAGAGAACTAACAGAAACTCTAGAGACTAGCGCAAAGTTATTTTGCAATCTTGTTCTGTCTCTTTGCCTCGCCTTGGCACAATGTAATGTACAGGCACAATAGCCAAATACAGGCATGGCCAAGCCAAATCAAGCCAGAGGCTGACAGTTCGATAGAAATAGAAACTCCTCTTCTCGGCTCGACGAATTCGTTAGTCTCTATAGACGTTCTTCCATTCATTTCTCATAGTGTCTATAGAAATATATAGAAATACACTTCCATACATACAAAACATACCTATACACAAAATACTTACAAGAATATACATGCTACACAATTACAGTCAAGAACTTTCTCCATTATACATATAGACTCAGACCAGACATATTTAATTAGACACCAGACCAGGACATTCAATATAAACATTGCAAAATATATAAGGAACATTTTTCAGAGAAATCGTACATAAAAGGACGAGGAAGAAGTTTGCTAAAATACAAATACTTACGCTAAAACATTCTATAACCATTGCCTTACTTTAGGACAGTGCAGGATTTTATATATAAAATGTAGAAGTTGTAAGAGAAGCCATTAGCCCACAAAAGTAGTATAATAAATACACTTGTAAAAGTAATACGGATATATAAACATACAGGAGAAAGGAAAATAGTGGAGAAAGCCAAGCAAGAAAAATAAGAAACTGCTTTCTTCCGCTTTCTCCTTTAGTTCAGTTACTTACGACACACGAAACGACTTAAGAATAAGAAGAAATGTGCGGGAGTTGAAGTTGTGTAGTTAGAAGAGGAAAGAACAAATAACAACGAGTTAGATAGCTAATAGAAAGTAGAAATGTAGTGTTAGTGTTATTTTATATTAACTTAAGGTATACTGTACTGCTGCAATGTACGAAACATAAATACATTAGCTCAAGCTGCATCGTGTATGTAGTTGTACTTTAGTTATCCAAAGATGTAAAGGAAAGTATTTTGATATTGTATGTAGAATGTATGTATATGAAGGTATTATATGATAGTGTCCATAGTCCATAGTCCATGGATGCAAGTGGATATATTATAGACACTGTAACTGAAATGAGAATGTAGTTGTTTCGTTAAGTTAAAGGGTGGAAAATCCTGTGGGAAATTTCCTCGGAATCGGCAAGAATCTTGGTGCGCCCTTTTCGACTTTCATTTGTTCTTTCATTCGTCCACATTTGAGTTTAGTTGCTTTGCTTTTCTTGACTTGTCTTCCATTGACTTCCTTAGGATGTTCTCTATGTATGTATATACTATTATATCCAAGACAATTTAGAGTACCTTGTTCTTTTCTCTTACTATAATACTAGTGGAATACTTTACATTTACCATTTACGTCGCCTTCCGTAACGGAAATGGAAAATGGAACGTAGCACAGCATAACATAGCATAAAATAATTTTACAATGGGACTTTACACAGAACACTTTAGACTGTAAAATAACTTAGACTGTGCGTTTTTGTGATTTAGTCTTGCCATAAATAAAAGTGAGCAATTTCATCGACTTGTTTTTTACCTGCAATGTTAAATCCCTGATTAACTAGTATATAGTATTTAATTTGTAATGCATCTTTAACATTAGCACATCACATCAATTTAAAATTTATTCATACTTTTCACCTAGGTAAATATTATAATTGATTCTACTTAAAATATTTTCAGCAATCAATTAATTTCCTGATTAATAACGATAGGTTAAGTAAAGCCATTTCTTGTACAAATACAACTTAGGGGTCAAAGAAAGATGCCATAATATGCTACCTAAGAATTTAAACACGGTACTACAGACCGTATACATGAAAATTTAATTTTTATTGACTTAATGCTTGAATGATTGAAACTATAATAAAATATTCGTGTAATTATATCAGAAGATCAGTTATTTATATGTGTTTGTATTCAAAGTGATCCTTATGCACATAAATAGTTGTAGGTATCATTGCAGTATTTATGTATATATTAATATTTGTATAAATACTAGTGTCATTGTGACATATACTAAGATACTAAACTGTTTGTATGAGAAATTGGATAAATGGGCAGATAGATAGAGAGATGAGTTTATGCAAGAGTTAGGAAAGCCGACAATAGTTAGGATTTACCAACAATAGGATTGTCGTTAAGGAGCAAAAGGTCCGAATCATTTCGACATGGTTTGACAATGGTGTGCTTCGATTAGACAAGGGTGTTTATCCGGGTGAGTGATCCTTCCGCACGGAAAATATAATAAATTGGTAGCGCAGAATGATGGCACGCGTCGGGTCATGTGTCCTTCACGAAAAAATAAACACGATTATATAATGGGGACGGGAACTGGAGGCACGCGGCCGTGGGCAATTTTAGTTCCGCTTCTTCCATCCATAACAAACAATACATTCAATCGTCAATGTTCCTCTTTCCTGTATTGTCATTATCAAAAATAGTACAATTATACACAACACACATACGCATATCATATCTCAGCACAATCTCTAGATATATAATGCGGTTCACTGAAATACAAACAATAATTTCATATACATCAATCATAACACGAGGAGCACGAGCCTTTCCCAGTATTTTCACTTATTACACACATACATACACACTTGCTCGTCCCTTTAAACATTTCCTGCAATACAGAACAGACACAATGATATTTTAATGCTCCAGCATGCGACAGACACCCTTTAGGAAATTTACCTGTTTTGTTTGTTGCTCCCATGTCCCACAGTATAAAAGTATAAATCTGTTGTAGTTTGTATAGCGATACTGCAAATACAGTGGCTAATAAACTTAGAAAATAAAATAGAGCATGGGAATCGTGTGGGATATGAGGTACTTATATATATTAAAAGTTTAAACTACTAAACTGTTTCATGTCGTGTTCTACATAACTCACCCCTTTATTTTGACCTGCTGGCGCATACGGCGTGCTAGGGATGGTGATTGTATAAGTTTTCCACTTGAGTATATTATCAACAGAAATATATCATGGGATGCGTTGAAAAATGACGGAAACTCTTCTTTTACTAGTGCATGACACCCAACGCTCCTAATTTTCTTTCTCAAACTCCAGCCAACCATTTAAAGCTTATTAGGGGATGATTCACATTCAAATTGGATAATTCAAGGGGCACTTCCTTCCATTATTTTCTCCACATGATGAATTGTACTTACTACACTATTACATTCGACATGACACTGAAGTACATTCGCTGCTTATGAAAATATGTTAAAAAAGATTTTGTAAAGAGATTTTGCTGCTTACTGGTACTGGTAAGGGAAAATGTATTTATTCTTCAACCAACTATGCAACAAATATTGCAATTCTTTGTAAGGTACGTTAGCAACATTAAAATATTGTTTTCAAGACAATTTTAATACATCTTTATCTGCAACAATAATGTTAAATATAATTTTATTTTTGTATCTCACAAAAGTAAATGGATTTAACCTATATACAATGTATTTTATGTTAAAATTATCCTTTTCCTTCACATTAAATATTTATTTATTGTTGGAAGAAAGTTTCCCTCGTCAGGAACTGTGAACATTTAAAACGAGCCTACAAACCACCTGCCCTAAATATTTGAGACATGACAGCATATTACTATTTAATATTTAGGTACCTTCGCTAATTGTAAGTACATTTAGGGAGAGTTATAATAAAATAACAGAACATACCTTATTAGGTAACAAAAAGAAAATGTTTAAACATTTACTGCTCAGTCCAGTCCATGTCCATGCTATGCTATTAAAAATCCTTTAGCAACTCTAAATTAAAGTAAGGAGGGCAGGAGTGTAATGTGCGCCATATAAAAAGGGAACAGTCCAGTCCAGTCCACTATCTGAAATGAAATTCCGAATTCTACTACTGTAGCATTATATTGTAGCAATTAAAGTTAATGTTAAACTACAGTTTACTACTACTATTGTAGTGTATATACAACATACCAGTAGTACAGTACACCTTCACATAACAATAAGTATGCATTAAAATAAAATAAAACTAAAAGATAATAATGCTCTTGTACGTTAGCTACTATATACTTAATGTAATAGTACAAGAGTGATAAAAGTAAGTATACGTGCTGTAAATACATTTGATTAACAGTGTGCACTATAACGGATGTATAATGTGATCTGTTGTAGCATATGTGATGCAACGTAAAGTAATGGACATGAAATGTCTACAAATACATACATATACATGTACTGTATAAAGTAAGTAACAATGGAGACTTGGAGATAGTAAGTGAAATTCACATGAGTCTCGGCTTTATTGTTCCTTTGTTGCCATCAGACAGATAGAACGGTGTCTTTCTCTTCTTATGTAGGTATAGTAGGTATATACTTTAGTTGTATTATATTGTTTCGTGTGAATTCACTTCTCCTGTGTACATAACATACGCATTTATGTGCATGTGGTCTCCTCTCCGCTATTTTAGTATATAAAATATAAAATAAGACAACAACTTGCACACAGTAAATAGAGATAGCGAATTGCATGCCATTCTCCTGTGTTGTAAATACTGTGAGACAATAGAAAAGATAGTAAGTGTTTAGTACTTTCTCTTAGGACTTTACTATATGAAGTATTATATAGTGTGGCATGGGGCCTTTAAGCAACTTACCTAACTAGGTATCTATTGTATGTGTGGTATGTGTATTGTATTTCTCTGTATTATGCTTTATATATATATTTATGTATTTAGTATAGGAAAGGTAAGTATCCAAGTGGTTTGCTTTGGTGAGGCTGTAATGTAATGTTAGTTTTGAGTAAATTTATCCATGTGTGTAGCTAAAGGAGCAGACTGAGGAAAGCTAATAAAATAGGAATTTCCACAAGTTTGTCCCTTATGAGTGCTCCAGATTAGGATTACCCCCTTGTGGATGATAACACGCACGGAGCTCTGTCGTTCACTTATGAATTAGCCCTTGGAAAACGATCAACTGGAACTAAACTGGATTTAACTCGCTTTACCAGGCAAAACAAAACTAAAATAAATCACTCCGCTTGGTTTTACTAAATACTAAATATTATGCTGTTCGTCAGAAGGCTAGAATTAAGGTAGAAATATTAATTGCCAATGACCGCAATTGATGTTCACATTTGTATTCTTATGCAAAATCAGATAGATTCACAATTTTCAGGTTTACTTGTAAATGTTAAATTACATTATAGTACTTGTATTGTGTACACTAAGTAGTAGTATTGCATAAAAACCTACCAATGTGTACTGTATTTTAGCAGTTTTAGATTGTTAAAAATATTACGGCATTTTATAATGATATCAAATATCGTAAAATAACATAATATAACAATAGTGACCCAACAAATCCAAATTAGTATAGGCATCATGTCGTGTGCTAACTTAATAGAACAAATAAAAAATATTGTTGCATTACAAATTGCAGGTCAGTTAATCCGAAGGTTGTGTTTCATTCCATTGCAGAACTAAGACTTAACATAATATGCTGAGTGCACTATTGTCTTTGAATCAGATCTACCTATCTGATTTACTTACATTGTATTGTGAATAAAACATCAGTTTTGATCGAATTGTTAAAATTTTTAATTCAACTACATGTAGCTAGTAGTATAAAATAATAATCGTATGTATGTGAACAAATTAGTAGTAGTGAATATTATATGTTGGTGATTATAGGGTAAAATTATTTTTAAAATATATAAAAGGCAAAATTACATCCTCTGGAGCTCTGGGGCCTCTGTATTATGGTAAATGTTGATGAGCTAAAGATACTACCTAACCAATTGACAGCACATTTGTTATTATTCTATATTAATACATACAGATACCATGCACATTATATATTATGGACACTAGCATACAAAACATAATTAGTGTAATTGTATTGTAATAGTGGAAATTAGACATGAGTAAATATCTAGTATATAAATAAAATAGTATTGTGCAGGAATCTGCACCCTGTACTGTGCTGTCAATAGTTCACATTGCATTTACTGGTGTATAGTAGAATGGAGCGTATATAACTTTCCGATAAGATTAGAAATGCGAAGCACCTTACGATTGAAATGACTTTACAGACAGGATGATGAGTGTGACCTGACCGTGTATCTTCAATTCTCATCAGTAACGAAGAATGGAGGAAGGGGAAGAAAAGAAAAGTATATTTGGTTGGGCCGGAGTTGGAGTAGGTAAATGTAATGGAGATGGAAGAGGTTGGACTTAACTGTTGTGTATGTTGTGAGACGAAGACAAGGAAATAGATAGATAAAGATCGTGATCGAGATGAGGATGACTTTGTATTGGTATTGATAGCAGCATCCAGAATCCAGAGCCAAATGCGAAAGACGCTTCTCCTTCGAGTTGAAAAAATGTAATTTTTTTTACACAAGTCAAGATAAGTCTATCTTCTATTGTGTTCTGATGTGAAGGCGAGAATGCATCTCTGCTGTAAATACAAAATAGGTATTGTTAGGAGAAAGTGAGAAGACTAAAGTAAACTTACATTAGCGAAGGGAAAGAATGGTCGCTTAACTTACTGGGCTGATCAGATCATTCTATAACACTAAGGAAGGGATACATTTACCATATGTGATCTCTTTACACCTTGCCTTGGTAAGAAATTCAAGATTCAAGAATTCTTCTATCGCTGTTAACTTATTGTTGAAATACGGAGATCGAGAACAAGGAAATACATTTAGTAAATAGATAGATAGATAGATAGATAGATAGGGTATTTATATATAACACTGGGTAGCATTAGAAAAAGAACAGTTATCGTACGTTCGGGGATGTGATCTGATGTGTTCTCTTTCTCTTTGCCTATTCTTTAGTTGTAAATAGCAGGAAATACAGTTTAGCAATAGTAATGGAGGACTTTACTTGGATTGTTAGTTAGAGTGTGCTGTAGAGTCTTCTCTGTACTGTAGACTGTAACATAATAATATATGGATGTATTTCTTAGTATTGTGTATTGTATAAAGATCTATATGATCTTACCCTAGTTTACTACACAGCAGAACAGAGTACAGATGGATTGAGGATTCGATTTAGAGCCAAGCCAACTCAAGCCAGGCATTCTCATATTGTTCACTTAAGAGTTGGACAACCTTATTTTCACGCTTTAACCTCTCCAAATCTCTTGAGAAACTCCAAAGCTCAACTCGATTTATTTCCTCGACTTCTATGACTTGACTTTTCCCTTCCAACCAAAACCAAGTGACTTTACTTTCCTACATTTTCTATCCGTCTCGCCTTTTCATTCGCTTTTTCAGTTTTTCTAACCAATTTTTCTGTTTCGAGACTTTTGGACAACTATTCGAATTCTTGGTATCTGTAACTTATTTTTTCCAAGAATTTTCATTTACCATTATAAATTCCATCGGCAGCATATTTAATAATCTAAAAGTTAAATTTTCACACATAAATATATAACTCGTGCAATGATAAAATATAATTATGTATGCTTATATCCCTGGATTATTTTCAGTCCTTTTTACAATTGAACCTTTACATCAAATATCTAAATTCAGTAACAAAATTAAATTACAATGACCATTTACGACTTAAAGGAATCTGTAAAGATGAGTAGATATTTAAATTGACAAATAATAATTACCGCTACAAAGCGTTTGATTATTTTATAATTCTATTATTGGCATATTTAGGGCTTTATGCAACATTTTCTTATTATTGCTTCTAGTCAAGCATAGGTCTTCAACCTGAATTAATTTAAATTACCTTCTTGAGTTTTTAATTTGAATTCCCATTAGAGCATCATAGTTAATTACTTTATGAACTTCATTAATTAGTTTGTTTTGATTACATTAGCACTGTCATTTGGCAAAAGCTGTATTTTCCTTTAGTTATTCACCTGGGAAAGCAACAACTCCAACGTGACACGGAGATGAGCTTAATGTAAGCGATTTTTAAATTCATGTTTGTACAATTTATACACGAATACATTTTATGCTGAAGAAGGGAGCAGTAGACCTGAAATTGTGCTACGTAATAATTTTTTACGGATTACCAATATTTTTACACACGGGTAATTATATGTTTAGCAAGGGAAACGTTGATCTTGATTTATATAGTGCATACTGAATATTTCTGTAAGAAATTGCATTAAAATGGTATCTACAAAATGTTTTAATTTTGCCTTCAGTGTTAGTTTCAAGAATTTACAATTAAATATGTTTGGATTGTGGCTGTTAGTACATAGTAAAAGTAAGTGTAACTGAACTAAATTCTAAGTAGTTAAAGCTTAGAATACAATTTATTTAGCTACAATTTGTAATTGTGATGTACTTAGGTACACACAAGCAAATAATTTTAGCAACGAAAGCAATTTCCCTAGATATTTCCAACTTGTTTTTGTGTAAATTGTAAAGTAAGACACTTTATTACCTAAAACATAATTTAGATTACCTTATCGTTAGTTTGTTAGTGAAAGGAGAGAATCTACTATTTTATGATCTGCTGGGCTGGACCTTTTGAATAGAATTGCTCATTGCATGAAAAGTAATTAGAAAAGCAAACTTTAGTTATTTGCACAAGCAAGTCAGAGTTAGAGTTTGAATCAGGTAATAGGAAACTAATTTGTTCATTTCACACAATCAAAGACAAACATCGAACATACAATATTACACTGTGAAATTCACCACTGCGCAAATAACTACCGGAGATGCTCATTCATTTAACAGTAGATTTAGATTAGAGTACAAGTTTCCACACTCTATAAAAGATCATTATTACAGCAGTATATAGATAATAAGTAGCTTTACCTAAAGCAACTTCAACTTCACTTTGTTTATCTCTTCTACATCGAAACTACTGTATAGTAAATATAAATTATATTAATAGCATTTCATGTAGTCACTATATATGATACAATACAGGTTATAATAAATAACACAGAATGGTATTATCATGCCAAGGATGGAGGAACTAATAATATTATCACATAGAATCATACATAGTAGCTGTATTGTGTTAAAATATAAGGAGATGATGATATTCTGTTATTACTAATGCACTGATAGTAATTTAGTATGAGATTCCTTCGGTAAAATACAATTTCCATTACGGATCTATAGTATACAAGGCTATACAGTTGAACTAGAATAAAGGATGGAGATAGAGATGAATAGAAATGATAGTTAGAGGAAGAGAGAGAAAGAGAGACAGATAGGTAGCGTGTAGCAATCAAAACGTGTTAATTAGAAATGGGAGATTTCTTCTCCCAAGAGTCCTATCTCTCTTACGTAGTGCTACGCCATGCCAGTCACATTCTGTTTTATGTTATGTTATGTATACTATGTACTTAGTTACGATTATACTACACATAGCAGTTAGTTATACAGATACAGATACCTAACTTAAGCTATAATGAGTATTGTGTACTATTCTGTCCTGGAGATCCAGAATCTAGATCTAGTTGAACATTGAAGTTGAATTAACTTGTGTGCCTACTCTATAGATATACATTTTCCCTGTGTGTTGTACCTACCCTAACGGAAATATTCCAGGCCTTCTACGTGTGCTAGGCAACAAGAAAAGATCACTTAGAATGCACATGTAAATAAGTGTTTTTATGAAACATTTTTCAGGAGTATTTACATGTGGAATAATACTTGTTTGCA
>JAQFYC010000784.1:0-46209 GCA_034694165.1 Tomocerus mixtus
AGTTATGAATCGCGATCAGTGAAAGAAAAGTAAAATGATGAAAGAAAATGTCGAACCGCTAAAACTAAATTAGATGGAAAACAGTTATCGTATTCTTTCTCGCTCTTGTATAAACATTCGTTTTTGTATATAGTATATCCGAGAATGCCACAGAAAGTAAGTAGTCTTTTCTCTACACATAGTTATTATGAAGTGAATGCAATGCAAAGAAATGGATCAAATCTCCGTCTCCACTCCACTCGAACTCCCGTTCCATTCAGCCCGTGAATGTTCGTTTACATTTCGTGAGAATAACTCGGTCATTGTAAATCCCCCGAAAGAAAGGTACAATTATGCTGCGTACTTACTACCTACGTATATTACGTCTTCTTTACAGAATTCTTTACTATATCTATACGAATTTAGCTACATACTTATATGTATATGAATTTGGCAAAGAAGTGGCACGGGGTGGTGTGGTTTCTTCAACATTCAAGTTAGTTGAGCTCAGTATGTATACAGTGTATAAGGTATCGTTTAGTACTATGTAGTGTAATAGTATACTTGCGTTTTGTTAGTAGAATACCTATATAAAGTAAAAGATATACCTTTATGTCATAAGATCCTTTGTTTGACTGTGAATAACTACGTTATGATAACGGCGTACACCTTACCTTTCTTTACTTTCTCCAGGTTTCCTTTAGAATTATTTTTCTCTTCTTTTATGCATTTGCTTGTAATGTACAGATGTCTATGGATCGTTGTGCTGCGTTGCGTTGTGTTGCACAACAAAACTCTACAATGTGTAAATGTATATAATACTGGTAATAACTCTCAGCGTGGGCTGGGCACACCAAAACGAACCAAAACCAAAACAACAAAAAAGATATACTTTATTCAGAAAAGCCATTCTTACTCTTACAATAGTGCACATCACACTGTTGTATTGTATTCTGTTTGTTTGTATTGTTGTGGCTGTGGTTGTGTTGTGTTGTGATGCGGTGTAGAGTAGAGTTGGCTACTGTACTGTTGTAGATATTATTACTTTCTCCTCAGAGAAAGTCGAAAAGAAATATAGTGCATTGCACTGTACAGAGACGGAAATTCGATTACTTACCACATTACTTACAGAAGTTGGAGAGGAGCCTTACTTTGCTTTCAATATAAATGCTTAGCATACATAAATACATTCTGAGTATGTGTATGTAGAATACTTATACCTATATGAATCTATTCAAGTGGAATAGGAGGAAAACTCCTTCTTTGGGTAACCACAAAGTAATTGAGTTGTTTGTTTATCGTTATTGGATTCAGATTTGAAACAGTGATTCTCGTCTGTCTTGTTATCTTTTTGGGATGGGCTTGGCCTGGCCTGGCCTGGCAGGATAACTTGGCTTGCTTCACTGCGTCCTCAGTGTTTTGATAGGGAAGACTACTGTATAGACAAGGCAAGGCAAGTCAAGTCAGCAAATGCTTCTACAGTATTACTCTAGACTTTCTTCCTTCTCTTGTCTTGACTGTATGCACTGTAGTTTTGTAACCTCCCTTTTTGATACGTTTTTGCATGCCAAATATAAATATTTACATTTTATTACTCTTTTTCGTGTGTCAGTCCTTTTTGCAGCTTTACATAACCTAGTAATACTGATATATGTAATATTATTGCCGCCATTGTCTTGTCTACTTGTGTTATGTTACTTCATGATAGACTTGGGATTCGGAGTTCGGACTGCAGTGGACGAGAGTACAGATAGTGCGTGTGCACGTTTATATTCAACTACCTGACGGATTTCATCTTTCATCTATATTTACAAACTAAACACACCCTTAACTCTTCATGCATATTTTATTTTTATGTGTACGCTCCATTCGGCAGGGTTAATTTAACCTATCTAACGATAAGTTATCTTATCGTAGATAAGTAACTCCCATTTTTAGATTTTTAGACACAGATAAAATATTGAAATGGGAAAACTTTCTTTCCAAATGTCAATTTTGATCTTTTCTACATAAGTATTTAGAGTTTCCTCGGTTATGTATGTATGTACGGAGTTTCAATGAAGTTCAGCAAAGAAATGTTGACAAAAACTGGTTCATAAAAGTCATACTACAAATATCCCTACGTACAGTTACATAATGTCCTTAAATTATGTAAATTCCTCTATATAACAGAACCAAAGGAGTACAAAAAGTACCCAAAGGTTCATCTGAGGCGAACTATGCTATATTTAGGTTAACGTTAGCACAAATGCGAGCCATTTCCATTATAGTTATGTTGGATGTACAAATCACTTATTGAAAAAGACATCAAAACAGCGTTACCACAAAAAGTCAAGTCAAGTCGCAGTAGCAGTACCGCAGTAATAAAATACTATGGACTGTCGTATCGGCCCAGCCACGTTTTGATGCAGTTGCTTTTTCTGCACACTACCTATATATAGATATTGTAGTTAAAGTGGATACTTACTTATAAGTCATTTCTTCATCATGCTTACAAAGTTATATAGGTATATTGTATAAAAATGGTCGTTATATATAATTTTGTATTCTTGTGTTGTGTGGTTTAAGTTTTACGTATGTACATACAGAGAGATAAGTAGGTATGCATATTTATGGAGGCATTGAACCATTCAGCTTTTTAGTATTCTACTTAATGTGTGATATGTTTTCCTTTGGTGAGTATTTGCTTCAGTTGTCATGTCAAGTCAGGTCTAAGGTCTAAGAATATCTAATGTAGATAGTATAAAAGGAAAATGTAATATTGATGAAAGAACATTCATCACCATGAGACGAGTTTGAAAAGAAAAGTGTCAGTGTCCTGTCCTGTGTATAACCCCTTTGAGTAAATCCTGTATTTAAGCCAAGGTATTTCTAAATAGATAGTCAATATGCTTTTTTGATGTGAAAGGGAGTTACCTCCTTTCTTTGTACCATGTCCCTTTCTTTTATGCTGAAGTATTCGTGTTGACGTAGCTAAGTACGGTAGCTATTTCTTTTTTCTTTTTTAGAAATACGAAGAATAGGAGAATCAAACGATTTCCCATGAATACTTTTACTTACTTTACATATAAAAATGTACATTAAAACGCACACGCAGAAAAAAAGTAGTAAATACTAAAGAATATTTCATGTGTGCTTTGTATAATATGTATGGCATGTCTCTCACTTTGATGTATGTATTTCCTTCTTGATAAAATTGGTACTTTCAGCTCAGATGTGAGGTAAGAGCTAAGTTTACATTATATTGAGTTGAGTTCAGGCCAGGGTAGGGAAAAGGAAGTGGGTGTACCCACTTAAACGTACATAATACATATAGAAGTAATACTTTCTTACTTAAATATAAGAGTGCCACATAATCCTTCCGCTGCGTTGTATAAAAATGATTTACTGGGTGAGCCACCTCGGATCATTTCTACTTTCTTTTGCTTTATCATCGTTGACATAACTCTCTTGCCTTGTCTTTCTAACCTAATGTCAGCTGTAGATAAATCCTCAGCAGAGATTTGAGGAAACCAAGACCATCGTAGCGTGTTTAATAAAATATGCATGGAGGGACGTGTATAATACACTGAGCTTCAACCAAAAGATATATTGTGGAAAGGTGAGCTGAAATGCAAAAGAAGGATAAGAAAACTAAATTTCTTTCTTGGCCTTGCCACGTATTATCTGTATAAGTAGTGTCATATTCACCCGAGTCTTTATCTTAGCATTCTTTAGCTTTTTTAGATATGTAAAATATTAATTTGTCATTATATCTCCTTGAAGACCCAATCCTTTTTATTTTCCATTCATTAGTACCTACACATAATAAATATGTAGTTACTATTGTATGTACTTATGCATCGCATTTTAATTATTACGTGGTTAATGCTAATTATTAATTCACATTCTAGTTGTTTTAGTAAATTGATTGAAGAGTGAATCATACTTTCACTTTCAGTAAGCCAATTAGTGCTTACATCTCAGATTTATGTACAAAAGTAAAAAAAATTGTATTCGTAATTTTGCCGTTACATTTGTTACACCACAGCTCAATTGTCCATTCTCTTCAGATTTCTTAGGGCCTACATTGGAATTACATGGTACTACATAAATTCTTATATTTGGCATGTTAACATTTTTACAATGGAAACGTAGAACCTACTTTAGTAGTATTGAATGAAATCATATTCACAACAATTTAATTTATGTGACCTTTAGTTTTGTGCTATTCCGAACTGAATTAAAAATGGTGTTAATAGTAGTTTGAGATGTTTGTGTTTTTCAGATGTTATGTTTTTGAGATTTTCGATCAACCTATAAAATACGTATGTTAAGCAGAAAGTATTACAAATATGTACTTATGTAAACTTAAGCATTAGAATCCAAATGCTGAGGACAATTACCACTTTTGGGACGGTTGAATTTTTTATATTAAGCATAGCATAGGAAATACGCTAGCAGTAAATCGGAACTTATACAATACTCACTTTTGTAGGTATACCTACTGCCATTTCCTGTGAAATTGAATGTCGCTCTTAAAATGTGCTTTCTTTTTCTCCGTCTTTGGAGTAGCCGAGCGAGGACTTGATTTTTTGCATTCGCTCTCCCTTTCTGCACATACTTACTACTTACATTACATGTTAACAACGCAACGGACGGAAGGCGGAAAAGTGAAAGTACGAGTAGAAGAGAATGAAAATAGGCGAATGCAAACTTTTGACGTTTGCAGAACCAATTTTCTTGTCTATCCATTTTGTTAGTAGTATGTAGTACCTATGTGCATCTAATGTCAGTTCAGTTCATTCAGTAGTGTGCATATATATATATATAAGAATTATTGTATACTATATTTGGAAATTGGGTTGACTCAGTAGTTCAGTATTGTTAAGATGGAAATACTCTATTCTCATGAGTGAATTGAATCTTTCGCAGGACCGTACATCTTGGTAGATTGATGGTGAATTGGAAGTGACTGAAAGATTCTTATATACAGAAACTCTAGTACTTTTCTTTAAAAGTCAGTGTGTGCAGTTCGGATCTGGGGAAAGTATATATGTGTACACTACTAAGAAGTAACGCAAAGTACACGTAAGTAGATAAAATGGGAAAGAAGAGAAACTGGGCAAACATTTCAGTGGATGTTGTATGTATGTACTGTAATATAATAGTAACCTAACGTCAACATAACATACATCCATCCATTACGTGTAGGTAGAATGAAATACTTACATAAAGCTGCTAAACATGAAATGTTTTGCTTTCACTCAACTCTAGCTTCATGTTGACTTTCTCTTGTTTTCAATGAGCTTTTAGTTTTCTCGTAGATTTGACACGAGAGAAGTGTCAAAAAGTTTGTGACAAAAAATAGTGTTGGCACGCTGGATTGGCTTGGCTAGGCTTGGTCTTCAACTTGCGTTGGGTTTGGGTTCCTTATCGCTAGCTGACTGAGCAAGCTAAAATAAAATGGATCTAACATACATAGAATCCTAGCCTCAAAAGCTGAGACTACTTTTCTGTCTCCCTAAGATAGAATTTATAGAATTTATAGAGTTTATTTGAGTTGACTTTACTTATGCTCGCTATTCCGCTCTGGGACTTCCTCTGTCATTCTTCGTTTTGTGCCTTGTGACAGAATTGACTTTAGGTAACTAAACTCTCGAGCATTTTAGAGATGTGCCCATCCGGATAATTCCAATAGGAAATTGTCCTGAATCAATCATTTCATAAATGTATCTACTGTACTATGTACATACAAACAGAATATGAAAGACAAAATGTTTCTTGTTCCTATTTTTTACTACAACTCGAAGAACTTCCACCAATTTCTCATCTTATTCTCGAAATTAAATTCTCCAGGGGTAATTGGCTTCACTTATGTAAATTTATTTACAGTTTAACCTTATTTCTTCCTGTAATGGGAAATCTTGGTTTATCGTTCCGCAAACTTACCGTCTGCTATGTTCTGTTTTCAAAGAAATTGAATAAAGTTATCTACATTATGGTTGATGGTATAGAAAATGTATAGTAGTATATTTCTACTTAAGTACATGCAAATCAAAGTCGAACACAAGCGGAGAAAAATTGCATATCCATAGTTCTCCACTCTCCACAGTTTTACTATACTCTAACTAATGGTAGTGTTAGGAGGTATAGTAGTAGGTACCGGGGTTTGCGGTTTGGTTACAAGCATGTTTTGCTAGTTTAGCATATTTATGTGAAATTTTACATACATACTAGAGGAGTGTATGGTAGGTAAGTAGGTTGCGAATGCGATACGTTAATCTGTGCACCGTAGTTCCTTCCATCTTTCTCCATTTTCTTTATCGCTAGCAAACAAGTTGTGAATGTAGAACTTATGTAGTACTCCACTTTAAAAGATGAAAATGTAAATAGATTTCTCAGTGGAACAGTTAGTTGTCTTTTCTTGTGATGTCGATTTAGATCTATATTAAAACGTAGATTGTGCAAGACTGCAAAGAAGTATAATATAAAAATCTGGAGCAATTGTCACCGATCACCGAAAGAAATTCATTATCAATACCATTTTGTATGTTCAAATAAAAATGATATTACTAAACTGCAATAGGTATTTGTAAAAGACCTTCAATTAGTTTCTCTAAAACTAAATATTGATAAATGATAAATAGGTCATAAATAATTCGCAAATAAAAACGGCAGTTTTTGTAATCTGCATTTATTGTTGAATAGTAATTTTAATGAGTCAGTATAATTATATAAAGATGGAATAAAACAATGACAGTTCTTTGTATGACGATATTCTGGAAACTTATAAATGTCTACATCTTATTATAGCCAGCAGTAGCTTTGTAAAATGAAGACACAAGGTTAGGTTTGACTTAACAGACTATTTTTTCAAGAATATTATAATGCCTACAAGAAATGAACTCAAAACTATTAGGCACACGTATGAAATCATTTTGTAGGCTTGGGCTCCTCATTTACTTACATAATATATAGAGCTAGGTATGTTATGTAATACGGTATACCTACGACCTTAATGTGGAAAGATGGATGCTATAAACTGAAGTTGATGTTTGCACTTTGTGCTGTGTAATGTGTAAGTACTTGCCGCAAACGGCTACTGTTACACATCAGTAAAGTTCCTACCTATACATTTATGATTTAGCATAACGCAATATACATATACAATACAACGGTATACAAATGTGTAGCACTTTAAGTGACACTTGGGTTTTGTTAGTATGAGGTCATTCCATGCCATTTCTTTCTCAATGGTCCGCTATCCCATTTGAAAGTTACGCTGGAATACGCAATAAAGTCTGGAAATTGCAGCTGTGATGTTGAAGTTGAAGACACGAAGGCTGTTGTGCATTTCGCAACGTTAATTCTGCGATATTCGGAAAGCTCACACAAATGGTGCAATACAAGGCAAGGGCAACTTACTGTGAGTGCCGCTTTTCTGCTGTATGTAGTACAGGAGGTATAGGGACATTAGAAATTTAGAAGACTATACTAAGGCTAGACTCCATTATGATAATGTATCATAAAGTTGACGGCAAAGTTCATGCTGAATCCAAAATGTCATCAATAAACGCATTTCGTATTATAGTAACATCATCCTGAGTGTGTGTAATGTTCCTACTGTGTGATGTTTATGGTATATATCATCCAGCAAAAAAAGTTGAGTTTCCATTTCCTTATAGAATACGTATTGTAAATGCTTTTGCATGTATACGCATCTTTTTTTGGAAGTTTGAGGAATAACAACAGTTTTGACCTGGCTGCACCTTAGATTCCATTTAATATACGTATCCATTACAGGTGTTGATGTATTTAGTTCTAAATTAACAATGTACGTCTACGCGAGATTAGTATAGAGTTTCCTAAAAATAGTTAGGCTTATTGTAAAATAACACTGTCTCTATATAAATAGGATCACAGTAAGTATTTTATAGCATCCCAAAATATATTTACATTAAATTTGCATATATTTAGGCTAATTCTACATGCTGCCACTGTGCTACTTACCACAGCGTGCGTTAGTAATATGTATAATAGGATGCTTATTTCCAAGTTCTTTCTCCTTAGAATTAGCTATCTCAGAAAGGACGCATTTTTGTACGCAAAGAGCTCAGTAGTGTTGCATAACTAATTTTTTTACTTTCCATTGTTATTCTATTCACTCTATAAAGTGCGTAACCCACATACATATAACCTTATAACATTAGATTTATTTCTTAAGATAGCGTAAAAGTGTTTAGCAATCCTAATGTGCTAGACTCTGAATAGACTAGAATAGAGATCCTTTGATATACAAAGACTAGTCGATGAGGATAAGAATCAAAACGGAAACTGAAGAAACCTTTCTTGGCAAGCTTCTTTGACAGTATCAAAGGGTTTTTTTTATAAACTGAACCAAGAATCTTAAATCATTACGTCGCACTGTGTAATACATGCATACCCGAAGGCTGGATAATAGAAATGCGATAAATCTCCTTTGGCAAAGGCTAAAGACATCTACATCAGCAGTACTAACGTGGGTACTTACTTAACATTAGTTAATGGTATTACTTGCTAGCAAGTGAGGATATTTTGTAGCTTTTCTCGTGACTTTGCTTAATATTTTAGTTTCTTTTGTCATTGAGACTCTACTGTGAGGAACGTCATAATATTATGTGGTTTGTGTAGTATGCATTCTTTTAGGATAACAAATACGCTTACTACTAAATATGAACGTGTAAATAAAAGTAATTAAACCGGTCCAGTGGGATTGTATAACTTTGAGTTTGATTTACTCTCCAGATTTTCTTCATCTTAAGATTGCTAACGATAAGCTGTGTTTGCTTAGCAAAGTACGTAAAACTAATATTTTTTCTAGATGCTTCAATATGAGATGAAGTTCAACGAGTTTGGTTTGGATTTAGATGAGATCATAATAATATTGACATGAATGCTTGCTGAAGGCAATTGCACTCTCGTGGATGACCTAAAGTTTTGACTTTGGTTTATGCAAATAAGTATATCGTAAGCACAGAAAGAATTAATGAGATGTTTGTCTTGTTCCCTTGTACTTTGCTGGATGTTTGCCTTTGCATTATACCTTCAGTTGAATTTTAACAAGAAAGCTTTTACTACTTGAGGTTGAGAACTCTTCAGAACTGAAATATTTTTAAGGATACAGAAATGAAGTTTTTAATTGCAGCAGGAATTTTATCGTATCTACTTAATACTGTCTCGGCAGGCCCTAATCTTACACAAGCGGAAAATCTATTTTTCGTTGTCTCTGCAAGGTACGATTTTTAATATTTTTTTGAAATACGTAATCTTGCAATACTTTCATATTTATTTAGCAGTTATTAAAAAATAATATATCTATCCAAAAATAGATATGGAAAAAACTTTGATAGGAATAAATAGATTTATAGGCGTATATTATTCGACATTTTTTAATACTGAATACAGTCTTACTTTTTATAGTCATTTAATTTAAAACCTAATTTCATTGTGCATTCAATCATACAGTTTGTATTCATTTTTCTTTGATGTTGATTATGGTACATATTTAATTACATATTAGAGATTTGCCGTCAAAAGATAGCGATACTAAAGCGGATCCGTTTGTGAAAGTATTTACTGGAACATTGGAAATAAATTACACAACTCTTACAAAGGATGAGCTAATTCCTCTTGACACGACTGAAACCCTCGTGGATGATTTAAATCCCACATTTGCCAAAGTTTTCCAAGTTCAATACTCTAAGGATACTCAACAGGTAATTAAAAAGTTCAAACACGTTATATGAGTATATAATGGTCCGTATAAGGTTCTAACTAGAGTTCTTACTAAATGACATTGATTTAGCAATTGTATTTCGAAGTAAGGGACCATGACCCTATAAATCCAGATGACGTTATTGGAGATGTGTTCGTATCTGCGGACGACTACGTTGGGGCAGGTCAACATATAACCGTTCCTCTGAGCGAGGGAGGTACTTTAACTATAAAACGGACCACTCCATTTTTATTCAAACTTTCCGTAAGGTTAGTGTTAGATTGTCTGATATCGGATTTCTTTAAATAACGACCTAATTCTGAAGATACATTACGATAGAACCCGATTTTTACCGCAAATAAATTTTACCTAACAGGAATATTCCACCTATGGACGAGTTTGGTAGTTTAAGTGATCCATATGTGAAATGCTACTTTCGCTATGGGAAAGAAGGGAAAGACACCAAGTTTTTCACGACTTCTACCATTAATAACGTCGAAAATGGAGGCTGGGACACTCCAATCGAATTTCCAAACTACCAAAAGGGAACCGATCAAGTTAGTCATGTCATATATGAAATAAAATACTTATAACTACTTACTATATAGTAGAAGTATAAATAATTCGCTATAAATTGAACTGGATGTAGTTAACTGTTAAACAAGTACTAAAATGCAAGTTTCTTCCTTTCTGTCTTCAAGATAAGAAAGAGTGGAAGTTGTTTTGTATGAATTCGATGTAGGCCAAGCCAAATTGAAGTTTCTGAATTGTTATCTATGTCTTTCAGTATTTTAACTTCAAAGTTCGCGATCATGATTCAATAACTTCTGATGATGATGTGGGTGATGCTTTAATGGCGGTGGATCCTTTCGTCCTATCTCGTTCTCCCGTTGTGCTTACATTGAGAGAAAATGGAAATACAACTGCAACTCTTACAGTTTCATATTCTACTTAAATAAAGCGAATTTAATATACTTATAGTATAGAGATACAAAGAAAAATTAAGCCATGTATAAGAAACTCAAGCAAAAATTACGTATTCTAAGGAAATGCTCCATTTTCCTATTGCCTTTTATCTAAACTTCTACTGGGTAAATACAAATGAACTAAATTTTTACTTACTCAACAGATTTAAGCCAAATTTTGGCCAAAGGGAAGTAAGTTTTAAGTAAGTTGTAATCTTATATTGTTATGCGAAGCGACCAAATGCTAAACTTTAAGTTTCTGTATGTAAAAACTACATCAAATAACACCAGATCTATTGTATCATACAAAAGAGTTTAGATTTCTCTGATTTTCCATTTTATTTCATTATGAAGGGAATATTGTTATACAGATAGACATTGATAGTCAGTGTATTCTACTCTATATGTACTGCTACCATTTATTTGTATAATGGTATCTTTGTGTTTTTTGGTCATGGATATAGTATTTCTATGAAATTACCGAAATATAATAAGATGGGAGTCAAAAGGATGTTTGATGCTAATGTAGTTAGTATTTAATGTAAAGAAAATCTCGTAATATATGACGAAATCGAATGAATATGCCTTTCATGTAATCTTGCTCGAGTTTCCGTATAAATAAAGAACGTTCAACTCAAAAGGAGTCAAGTCATGTAAACGGAGGAATTTCTTAGTGAGCAAAAAATATGCAAATCACCGAGTAAAACTTTGTTAAGCTCAGTTCTCGTTTGGCAGGGTCAGCAACTTCATGCATATTTATGAGACTGCTTCCAACATCCAACCAGTACCAGTACCAGCACCAGCACAAGCTACTACACAGCACCAAACCAAATGTCTCTTTCGTATACTGGTTGCTACTCATTTTCCATAGACACTATTTCACTATTCGGATATATCTTTAGAGTCAGAACAGAGCGAGAGCGACTTGAGATTGAGACCCAGACTTGAGTCAACTATGCGGATTTTTTAGTTCACTAAGCAATCTAGACTCCGCACTCGGAATTCTTTGCAGTCTAGACTGGAAATGCAAATACATGTTTGCATTTCAATTCGGCTAGCATAAATATGTTGCAGATAAACTGGACATTTCCTGGAAATGTGCAAAACACATACTTATTATGCAATTTTAAATAAGGATTGTTTAATACCGGTAAAATAATTTTGAATAGGAAATTAAAAAAGTAAATAATGTTATAATACGTAGATGAGCGCATGAAGGAATTTTTTTCGTTTATCTTACACCGTGCTTAATGCAAATTGGCTGCTTTTGAATATTCTACGTTAAATCTGCCTTAGCCTGGTTCCTAATGCCCAAAATCTCCTTATTCCTACAACATGTGTATTTAAGTTGAAGAAACTGAGAAAAGAAGTATTTAATTCGGTGTAGGCGACACGGAAAGATATTTAAGCGTAGTACATACTCATATACTACTTATAGCATTCTTCTAAATATTATGTGCACCTACACTTTTCTAGATTGTTAAATGGTTAAATAATAATATAGGGAAAAAGCTATCGTGTGAGCACAGCAGGGGCATGACGATTTTCTACCTTTGAACTGAACCTTGTGTCATTTCACTTGTTAGTACACGAAACATTTTTACAGTCCCATGTAAGGGCAGATAAAAGCAATTTGGAAAATTATACATGGTAAATATATTATAGCTTACTTTTCGCAAAAACTCCTATTGCATCATTACTTAATACTTCTCCAACCTATAGCTCAACATTGAACACGTAATAGTTTGCACATTACTTTAATATTATTACATCTAGAGAACATTAAGAGTACAACCTTACCATTATACTAGGTAATAAAGAAACTTTCTTCACAAGCACCCGAGAAAGTAACTTTTTCTTGTGCACCTACAGCTGGGAAAGAATTTGCAAATTAATGACTGTCACATTGAATGGAAGGAGAATACATTTCTCAATTATTATTAGTAAGAATATAGGAGGAGATCGCTATTAATAGTTAATCTGTATTAAACTGCCTTTTCCTCTGCAAACATTTGCATTAATGCAATAACGGGTACTTGACATAGTTATTACTAATATGTGTGCAAAATTGTGTACTTAGGTACACTATACATTCGTTCTTAGTTTTAAATATGTACACAATACAGATTTTTTAGGCTAAATGCAAAAACTGGACTGTTTGGCTCACCTAAATCTGTAAAAAATTTGCAATGCACTCAAAATCCATGTTACTGAGAAAATGAAATGTGGAATCAAACTAAATATCTTACGTTAATTTGATTACTTAATCTTTTTAGAATTTAGAAATAATATTTTTTGATTCATTAAATTCTATCTTACTATCGCACGGCACAGCACCCGCAAGGCACCCGTTTGGCATTCACTGTGCAAAATATTAAAGCTAAGCTACAAATAAATCCATACTGGTATTTGTATAAGATCATGGTGTTATCATATTCGGTAATAACTTGGGGTTTATATCATCATCTGCTTTATCTGAATATATTTTATTGAAATAGTGCAAAAATTGGATTAAAAATATTTATAATCATAGTAATTTTCACTTTTTCAGTGTAACTTTTTCCAATGAAGTACATATAAGTTATCATAAGTTATCATAAATCTTTGGGATAACTATATTTATCACAGACCAGACAGGAAGAAGTTATAAAATAACGTTGGATTTACTTTCCAACTTTGTTGTAATGCTTACGAAAATGATAATAACATCTTCAATGGTGTTTGTCATGTAATAAAAAGTTCATCAAACTGCGATATTGTGTCTTTACATAGCTATAATATTATTTATAGTAAGTAGGTTAAAGTCACAACTACAATAGGTGTGTTATGTGTACACAGTAAAGCTGTAAGCAAGTTATGCTGCATTGCATCTCTACATATTATATTCACACGTAGGTAGGTATAAGTCGGCAAAAGCACACTAAAACTAAAGGATAAACATTATCTTGCAACTAAGCAAACAAAACAAGCTACAAAACAGCAGGGAAGACTAAAGAGAGAATTCCACATTAGGTAACACCACAGGCACAGCAGAATGACACTTTACTCTAAACTCATAAATTATGTATGCATATTCTCGCTATTCATTGTACTCTTGTACTTGTACTATGTAGTACTATGTAGTAGTAGTAATGTGTGCTTTCCTCTTCCTTTCATTTCTCTCACACGTTTCGCTTATGTTAGTAAGCTAGAATTGTTTTACAGGGCTTTCACCAACGAAGCTGCATTTACATTAATGCAAGAATAGCTTCTCACTCTCACTAGTCCTATTCAAATTTACAAATCTTCAGAGGTCTTCAGTTTAATTTAGAATTAGCCTTTGCTCTCATTTCATCCAACTGGCTTGTCATAACAAAGTCAGGTCAGGCCATGCCATGCCAGGGAAACCCAAACCGCCAAGTAATGTCTCAGTTTCCTTTCCTATGTAGATTTTAGTGCAGAAATAGGAATTAGAGCAGAGAATGGGTCAGACTTTAGGACACTACAACTTTCCACCTTAAAACATTTCCTTATATAACCAACAAGACAAATCGAATTTTTCTTGGGAACTCAGGCATCATTAACTAACCAAATCCAAACTGAAAACTGATTTACTCCCCCACACCCAAATCACACCAGAAAACATTATTGTATATTTACTATTTCTATTTTAGAATGGACGTACCAGACACTTATCTGTACACAACATTAATATTTGATAATATTCAAAAGTTGAATAATATCATGATGGCATTTAGTAATGTAATAATTTTTTAATGCTTCTTAACTAGAATTACTGAAATTAATAATTCTAAAAGTTTTAAACTAGAGTGCAAATGTATGCAGAGCTATACCGAAGCTTAAACCGATTCGAAACCTAAAATAATAATGTAGTAGTACTAGACAATACAATATTGAAGCACCTAAACTAAGTAATTTGATTTAGGTTTGCTTTACTGCTCTAATATTACATTATGCTCATAAAAGGCAATCTTGGATAAATAGTAGTTTATTTTAACAGAAAAGCATAAATAACTCAATCACAATACCTAGTAGTACCTATACTATGTATCACTCGTACGTGCACATCACACTATTCTTCAGGAAAGTGAAAGTACTAAAGGAAAGTTGTTTCTTCTACTTATACAAATATTTATACTACTATTAGTATATGTACTACTTTGGTATTTCTGTATGATATAGTGTTTATGTATAATTATACTCCGTGGCTAAATGCAGTTAAGATAATATAATACTCAGCATACTCGCTCTGCCTGCCAGATTCTAATAATGAAGATGAAGAAGGGAACGAATGGAGTGATGCACTACCTAATCTACTTTAGATTGCGCTATCCTAAAATGTCACACACACTATATAGTGTATAACATATAAAATATAATCTTCGGGTTCTCTTATTTTAACTGGTTGTTGGTTGTTCTTACATATTAGGTAGCTGTGTTCTGTATTGTGTCGACAAAAGGATTAGCAGGAAGATTATAATTCGCAAGGCAAACTGAAAGTGAGATGAAGTATTAAAGCAACTAGAAAGACAATGGGCTTCCTCAAAGAGAAACATAAATCAAATCTTTGCGTCTGGTCTTGAGTTTCTCTGAATTTTAATCTAGTCATTGTATTACTTTCGCCAATTTGTCAATTAGAGGGATAATTCCATTAAATTATTGCAATAGCTCTAGTGACAATGAAGATTTTACAAATGCGCTACTTCTGCTCTACTACTTTAATACATAAACTAAGTATAAGCTATACAATCTAAGAAGAATCTCAACGTAATACTTTGTTATGCACGGGTAAATATTTATGCCTGTTTGTATACATCTACATATGCCACATGCCTTTAGCTTAATGCATTTAGTAGATACCTACTATTTATTTCATTAATTTGTAAGAGAAGAGGTTCTTGTACTTGCCTATTTACATTATGTGGAGTAGAGTAGTAGTAGTAGGCAAATATCTATAATCTAATATATTATGCACATACCTAATGGGATATATGTCAAAGATAGTCAGGGCAATCTGGGCATAAGTCACACCATTTAGAGAAATCTGTTTAAATGTGTAAAAATTGTAATTGTATTTAAAGAAAGAATTTTTGCTGTTGGTTGTAACATCTTAGAACAATTATTATTAATGTTTCAAATTAAAAAATTCTGGAAATAGTAAATAGTATTGTATTGAAGGAATCAAATTGTATGTAATTTTTAGCTAGTTTTTTGCTAAACGCCTCATTCAAACCAGCAAAATATTATCTATGTAATACTTAGGCAGAGAATTTTGAATTTCTTATCTTGATTAGCTTTCCCTAAAAAATAAAAAGTGTGTACCAGGAGAACGCTCACTCGTCACAATCAGAATCTAATGATTTCGTGTGCCTACGACATGGAGTGTAACTGTAACAGTATAATATATGCTGTTAGTGTATTTGTATATGCATTTGGAAGAATTAGAGTGAAAACTGAGCAGTGAAGACAAGTAGACACAAAGTCAAGTGAAAGAAGCTTACCTACATAGTTTTGCTGTAGCCATATCATAGTAACTAAGGCTAGGGGGCAATCAGTGCAGTGCCTGAGTATTTGTTGTTGTTGTTCTTAGGCTTTTGAATTATGGATCAAGGAGAAAATTTGACTATCATGACTTCCACATTAATCACTGCCTTCCATTCACTCTGTCTGTACATTCAGTAACAGTAACAAGAACTTAAGGTACTGTAGCCTTTAGTAGTATTCTATACGCGTCTGTAGTATAATACTATTTGTAGACAACATTCTCTCGTCACTAGTTATAGTTAGTTACTAGTGGCAAGGCATGGTATCATGGCAGAGGCTCGCCCGTTGTTTTGACTTTCGACATACTACAACTACAACAACTACTTTCTCCTTTACTTTCACATTCAACATTCAACCTTTCCACCGAGTTAGGTATTGTAGGTTACATTATGTTACGTTACGTTTTACGTTGTTATGTAGTCAGTTTGCTCTTGTCCTTGTAATTGTTCTACTGTAGGAGTAGTTCGAGTCGAGTGTGCAGTGGAGTCTACTCTAGCCTAGTGCTACATGCATTCTATCCATTCACACTCCCATTTAATGGGAGAGAACAGAAGCGACTAAACAGGCGTCAGCTGCAATTGTCTTTGCCATTGTTGAAAATGTAGGTCTCCACACAGAACCTAAATACAACGAATTTCCTGCTGTTAATTTCAAAGCATACATTTCCTTTTTATATGTAGTATGTACTTATACTAGATTTAGACTTGTACTATAAAGAATAAGCTCACCTACATACTACTATATATAGTAGGTACTAATATCTAAACTAAAATACTTCTCGTACAATATAATATGATTGCGTAATGTTTAATGTAATCCTAACTTTTCTTCTACACGTATAGGTAGGTAGATTCTGCCATGCCATTGCACTGCACACATAGAAATCGTCGATTCGAGCTCGAGGTATTATGGTAAAAGCTTAAGGATAAAATATACTGAAGGCTTCAGCAGAAATATTATATTGGTATGAACATAGACTCTACTATACTATACTTCATTCTTTACACATCTCGGAGGATGATGAGAATTTCCTTCTTTCTACCACTACCACACGAGCCGACTAGCTAAAGGACCTGAATAGAAAATCGGATCACGTCTATAAAAGATTAAATTCGTTAAGCATTTTTTTTCTAGCATGCCAGACAGTTGTGTGTTCTGTTATATGATCCATGATGTATCGTTTTCAAGGAAGTCTTACTAAATATACTCAATTGGTATTGCTATTGCTACTAACGAGAGAACTAACAAAATCAACTGGGTACTATTTATCTATAGTATATACATTTACCCAGACAAATTGTATAGCAATATACTTATGTAGGTGCCTAAGACCTGCTTTTAGGGAGTTAAGTAAATGTTATACTTAAAAAAGAAATGATTTTAAGTAAGGGTTCAGAAATATTATACTTATACAACAAAGTCATTGTAATGGTTGAGATATTCTTAGTGTATGCTTTTTTTAGAAAAGAAAAGAACTGTATGTATATGTTGCAGAAAATTTGATCTCTTCGGCAGAATAAACTCTAAATAGTTTACTTATCAAATTCTCAAATACTTGTACCAAAATATTTGTTTGTTGTGATGCGAATTTCGGAAGTATTCTCGAAAATAATATGCGAATAAATAAAATACTGTCAAAAAATTGTACTAAAATTAGTTATGTATTAAAATATCAAAATTCAATAATCTTTTAAGGAATGCTTTAAGATTTTTTTAAGATCTGCGTGTCAAAATCAGAAAGTGATGAGTCTATGTGTGCACAAAATGTTTATTTCAAAATTTCTGTAACTAAACTGGCAAAAGTTGGACATTTCCGGGATGTCTAAATAATCTGGAGCATAAATACAATATGTAAACGAGGCAGCTCATTTTCCACCAGCACGTATATTTTTTTGATGTCAAGTCAAGTCAAAGTAGTGCTGCCTAAGAAAGGTAGCAATGTAGTATAAGTAGGTGCAGTGGGAGCAACGTATCCAAAACTAGGCATTCGTAGAAAGGAATTCAAGGGGAAAACAACAAAGTATAAATGATGTTTCCATTCTACATTTCTGTATGCGTCTAGTCTGCAGCCGAGGAAAGTGAAGTGAAGCATGACAAGACTAGTTTGCAAATTCGATTTTCTTAAATGAGATGCAAGGAAGGAGGTTGGAGTTGGAGAAAGCATTAGAATTGAATATCGAGCGAAATGAATGCAGATGGAAGAATACAATCGGCTGTTACTTACGAAATGTTTCTCAGAACAACCGAATTGTATATCGAATTCTATGATAATAAATATATTTACTTCCTTTACATTACAGCATTATAATACTCGTAAGTTTTCTTTCCTTTATTCTATTCCTTCAATGTGCAGTTCAGAGTTCTATGGAAGTTTAGTCAACAGAATACGAGTTCTTACCATACATTGCGACTGGAATCGTGTCCACTGTGCATTTACATAAATTTACCACGCAATAGTATAGCATTAAAGACTCAATACAATACAATTTCCTTCTTCTCAACTTTTCCGACAGGCTGACACTATTTTATAATACGGTGACTTCGGCTTCAAGCTTCAAGTGAAAGCATTCTGTTGTCAGTCTGCTATTTCAACAGACATTGTTTTATTTTAGTCCAAAGTCTAAAATTAGACAATACAACAGGTAGGTTTGTTTAACTTGCTTTGTAAACATAAGTCAACCTACAGGTACCGGTACCAGTATAATTAATATTACTTTGTCAATTAACAGCTGAATTGCCATTGCCCTTTTACAAATTGGAATTGAGTTGGAGAAAGTCTGGGGAAAGTAGTTACGGTTAGCTTACTATTGATCTCAAGCTATTTTCTTGTATAATGCAAGCAGCTTATGATCTATAGCGTATCTGGAGCAATTCCTATATCCATTAGGGTTACATTATATTAGAGTTAGTGCACTATGCGTTTACAATTACTCTTTATGACAATCATAGCATGTCCTGCTATCATAATATATGATTGACTATTATTTAGTAGGCTCCAGGCTTGTGGGCTTAAGAAATGCAAAGCTAAACCAAGTATTTAGGTTCGTCTCACTGCGTTCCCTATCTGCAGCTTTGAGCTTTGGGATCCGAGGATTTGCACTACATAGCATTTTGTCTGCCTATAGGAATATACGTAATATTTGCCCTAGTTTCACTGTTACGTATATATTGAGGGGTAAGTCTTCCTTGACTATTTGAACAAACAAACTGTTTGAACAGCCAGACCCGACAGGAAGGCAAATTTGGGTTTTATGTTCTGCTGTGTGCTTTCAATTTCGTACCTGAATCCTGAGTCGAACGGAAAATCTGCAACATTAAGATTAGCTCCTGGTAATATAATAGGTAATGCTGGTGCCTATATAAATTTATGTACCTACAAATACAACCTACGACATTACGACCATAAATACTAAGTACCATTGTGTACTACTATGTATAATGCAGTGGAATTACAAGTACTATATATGTATATAAATGTTTCTGCTTCTTATAATACGGCTTCTCTGTTTGTTACACAGAGTATTTTGAATGCGAGTAGAATTGGTACAAATGATGGGAAGTCAAGGCGAAAGAAATACCACATCCCCTTCACTACACACATTAACTTTGATTTTTAGTGACTTAGTTAGCCCAATTTATTGCATAGAGTAAATGTATTGCCTCCATATTTGTATTTATGTTACAATACAAAATACAATCTACCTAGGTAGGTATAGTATAGTGCTGGGTGTATTTTGTTGAGCATAGAACGGTCGTTTGTAGTTAGCAAAGGAATTCTCTAGTTTACTAACAATAAGTTAAGCAAGCTTGCCAAAAAGCGACTAAACGCCTGTACATAACATTCATTCTGCCACTGTACTTGTATACTTGTATTGCACTGAAGCAAGACAAGGGATTAACTCGGAATTTTCTTTATGACCATCCGGAGAAAGAGAAAATGTCAAATTAGATTTCTTATCGATTCTGTAGTACTGCTACTGTTTTACTCTTTGTATTACTGTATGCTATGCTTGGGCTTTCTCAGAGGAAGTCAAGCCACTGGAACAATGGATTCTGATGGAGCTACAGTTAATTATTTTTAGTCTCTTTTCTCGCTTCGACACAAAGTAATGAAGGCGAGGCGAGAGACACTTAATAACTAACAAGAACATGAATTAGAAATTGGAACTCATATGTAGACTACATAAAACTCATTCAGCTAATATTTCTATTTCATTGTTTCCGTCTCCTCTCACTTTCTTCATATAGGATTAAGTTGTATATCTGTATATGTACGGTTAGAATGAGAAAAACTCCCTCCAGTCTTGTCCCGAATCATTTCCATTGTGGAGATAATACGTATATCTTTGCAGGAAACTGAAAATATAATAGCATCTAGCACATAGTACATATAAAGACACTAAAACTACTCTAAGACATTTATATACATTACATTTGTATGTTACAGGTCAAATTGCTTACCCAGCAGCAATACACACATACTTAAGCAAGCCCAGGCCTTAAAAATTACAAAATAAACTATCTTGTAATACACAATTAAGCTTACTCGAATTGAAGAATTTTTGCAGCATCCTATGAATCAGATAGCACCTAGTTAATACACCAAAATTGAATTTTTAATAAAATTAAGAATTTTTGTTTAGGCACCATGCTTAGACACATTTTCTTATAAAATTCGTATAATATCCGAGATGTTACAAATTACAGAGATATCAAATCCATTACAAAATAATACAGTTACAGATTACAAAGATGCCCAACTTATCCGCAACATAAATATTTGTATGATGCACTGTTGGCCATAAAATCTAGCTAAATGTAGGTAGCTACTTACTCCTATTCACGGTATATCCAGTAGCCTTGTCTCCATTGTATTGCATTGTTATTTCATCAGACAAACAGTTGGTTTTTTACTCTCACTAATTGACAAGTCTATCATAGTACTCTCTAACATGTGCATGGGGCCGAATTAAACTAACTACTGATATAACGATGTGTCAGTAGAAAATTGTAACAAAAGATACATTTGTCAAAATATAGTATATAATTGCATCCACAGTTTAAACCTACAGGCAGAAAATTGTTTTTGTAGACAGTTCAGTTCTCTACGGACAAGACCTAATTATTTTTCATTCTCTTCATATAAAGAAACTTAGGTATGGATTCTTTTTTACGTTCGACGTTCTCATGTTCTTTTACCGAGAAATGTTTTCATTTGGCTTTGCTCGACAAAACGATGATGAAGACTTGCATGTCTTTTACTTTCGCTAATTTGGAGATTATTCTTGGGTGCTAATTAACTTTTAGAAGCAGCTGCATGTATCTTTGCTGCTGCCTTTTGTGAATGTTTTGCTGATGAGGATGATTAGCTTTGTGTGCTATTCGAGAAATTAAAGTTGCAATGAACTGTAGGAAAACTACAAAAGATTTTGAAAACCTTTAAATATACTTATGAATATACTACATGCGGCAATAGTAAAATTAGGAAACATGTACTTTATCTTCAGTTGTGTTGTGTAACTATTTGTATCAGTTATTTTGAGCCTCCGCTATAAATTTACATTAAGATATGACATTGAAAGAATAATGACAACGTAAGTTGTGGTATTTAGTATATCATATTAGTTTATATTTAATAATGTACATACTGGATAACATTATAAGACCATAAATATCACATTTGGACATTTGCGTATACGCAAGTTTAACTACAGTTTTAGTTTGCGAACCAAAAGAGAATATATCATAGCTTGACAGTCGTATCTGAGTATAATAAACTCATCTTTAGTTTCCCTTGCCCTTTCCCTCTCTCTTTAATGCCTTAAAAGTTGACTAGTTTCAATCTGCATGACTGTAATGGTAGAGAATTCACCAGCGAGAAAGCACATACGAGTACAATGTTGAGTGGACTACATTACTACTGTATATTTTATATACAACTATCTTTTTCTTGTCTACAATAAGTGTGTGCTATGTACTTGGGGTAGAGTGGAAGAGCCTTTTTCTATGATAAAGAGAAAAAAGATGAATCTCATACTTTTTTGTTCATCTACATATTGTATTTTATTAAAGATTGCTCTAGCTGGTAGCTTTGGTTAGCTCAACTGAACTCCTTTACTCTGCTCCTCTTTCCTTATTTCATATGCAACTCTTATCAAGATTTATTGTTTGACATTTCCCTTTCCTTTGTAGGTTCTTACTACTTAAATTATCTCTCTGGTGGCTATATATCTGTACCTACTTATACTACCTGTCTCTCTACTATGTGTACATATTGTACTACAGAAATGTTATGATCATATCAGACCTACTAGGGTTTACATGGTTGTATTATATGCATATTATGTCAAAGGTACGACCTACAATTAGGCTTAAGGTACCAGACCACCGAAATTGAAAATAGTCTAAAATCTTGTTGTCTTGTTTGCCTGAAAGAAATCTAAACATAAACGGTAACTGTACTTTAATTAATTATATAAGTAATAGCACGGAAGGCATCATGGTTGTGTTAGCAAATACATTAAGTTTTCATATCTACACATAATTAATTAGAGAAAAAGTCTATTACGATTTAATTTTAACAATTAACTGCGATTAGTTCTAAAACGAAAAAATGGAGAAATAAATAGAACCTTCTGGGTGGTAAAGTAATACCCCTCCTCACCTGATGGCACAATATTCCGTTGACATGAATACCTATATGTAGAGTGAAAAGAATGCGTTACAATACATTCAGTCACCTTTCTACTACACGCATCTATTAAGCTTCACGGTGTAGTTCATTTCCCTTTTCCTCGTGTACCCAGACAAATGTACGTACTTATGTAAGTATGAATATGATACGTAAGTTTGTAAGTATGTATGTAAAGTTACGTATAACAGAAATAAATTATACTGATAAGCACTACATGATACATGGAGAAATTCCAGCCAAATTTGTTTCGTTGAGCACACACACTTCTCTTCTGTGTAATATTGTTATTGTTGTAACATGTATTTCTAAGTGGACGAGGACCCCAATGGAATACATGAAAAATAGACGCAAGACAGACAGACGTCTCAGTTGACTGAAGTTGAAGGAAATTCTCCACATGCATTAATACATATGTGCAGCTATAGTAGGTTATCTGAATTGAGATGTAATACAAATGTATACATGTAGATGTTACTAGGTATGTATGTGTGTATGTATTTATCTATTATTTAGATAAATGAATAGTACGTAGATGGATATATGTAAGACTTATTTGAAAAATACATACAATTTACTATGAGGTCAGAATATAAATGGGAAATGAGTTTATCTGCTTTATTTTATTCCTACTGTGATATGTCACTAGATACTTTGAGTGGATTGCTTTACTACATACGTAAGTTCTCATCTATGCTCTACATATTGAAAAACCCCATTTACTATACAGTATAAATAGAATTTGATTTCTATCTGTAAAACTAAAGATATATCTACATCTACCTACCTGATAAGCTAAAGTTGTCCTATAGAAATATATTTAGGAAAGTGCCACTGCTAGCTTGATTTTATGGAGACAGTGTAAAATTTTACGAGTTGTTTCATCTCGTCGTAGAATGAGAATCGTAAACGGACTTTATGCGGCTCCTGCAGTAAAAATCTGACCCGATATTCGATCATGTGGCTGCATAAAAGAAATTATTGGATTCTCCCCATAGATAGAAGTGAAAGTTAGAAATTTCTCCTAACTTTCACCTTTACTGAACGTGAATAGAAAAATTGAGTTCAAAAAATTGTCCTCGTGACATACACATATTTACAATCTGAACTTTACTGTACTGTAAGTAAAATCAAAATCAAAACCACAAAATATTTATGCACTATGGTATGCAGAATGAAATTTTCATTAGCGAAACAGAAGTTTCCTTGGGACAGAAGACAGCAATAATTTTTGAATGTAAAAACTCATAGACATATTCAAAGGCAGACCAGACCAGACCAGGCCGGGGAAACGGTAAACTAATCGTGAAGGAAATAAGTGAGGGAGAAATAATTGGATTTCATTTAAGTCCATTGCATTAAGATATTGAATTTCTTCTCTTTGTTGGTGACTTCAGCTAGGCTGTAGTTTAGGAGGTACTTTGTGATGTTTATGTATAGTGAAAGCCAGCTTTACATTACAAATACAATCCACACAGAAATAAGTATTGAGTTGTGTTTATGTCAGTGTAGTGTCTTGTTCTGGTGTGCTCCTCTCCCCAGAGTTATTACTTTCATCTGGGTATGTGTATGTATACAAAATAAATACAAAGCGGTTGTTTTTGGTAGTTCTGTGTTTATCGTTAGGAACGTATCCTTTATATACTTGTACTAATGCATGCCTATTACTTAGGATGAGACGTAAGTTTGAGTTTGAGAAAATCTCCTTAAGCTCAGTACAAAGACCGTTTTGTTCTTATTTGACAGCTGAAGCTATTTCCTTGGAGGAGAATGGTCCACGATTTCTGGAGGAATGGCCCTCATTATACTCATACAGTAGTCGAGTCGGAGGGAAAATCTTGTGCCGAGCTCACGGGCAGCCCAAACCAACTATCCAATGGGTTACCAATGATTTCTTCCCCGTCGGTAATATCTCTTCCGTTCGTGAGGTAAGTTACCTTCTACAATACATTATACCTATACTACTTTCGATTTAATTTACTACCTACAATATTCAACTAGAGTACATAAATACTGGTAAATACAAGTTGGATTGTAATATAGTGCGCATTGTCACAATTCAGAACTCACGAACCATTGTGAGTTGCTTTCCCTTGTACAGAGTTATTCAGAATTAGGAAATCATCGTTTTCGCCATTGCAATTGCAAACTTTCAGCATTATATGGCAATATATAATAGTGTACGACCAAAATCTAGAAATTCAGGATTTTATTTTTTAATTAATTGTGAAAAGGTTCCTGTGTAATATTTACCTACATTGTACGGTGAAAGTTTGCAATGATGAGAACGCGATTGCAAATTACACAAGTAGTCGGACATTTATTTTCACATGTAACATTATAAATAACGTAATAGCTTTAGACTTCACTTAATTGCATTTAAGCTTGGACATATCAGAATTAAGCTATAGTATTCTGCAGACATTTTAACAATAGCAATAAATAGTTAACAAATATTGTGAAATGGGAACTATTGTTAACTGCGGATATATAGGTTGAACTTTCGCCTTATACTATGTATGCCCATCGCAACCCTGAACTAATTATTCTTTAATTTTCTACATAGTGTACCTATAGGATTTGAACTGTAAATAGTATATCTGTATAAATGTGTAGGTGCGTATATACATTTATAGATATGCCTATTAAATATAACTCTTAGACTAAATACGGGTAGTAGTTGTTGCAGCAAGTACTACTATCAATAAATATTGAATAATGCATTCAGCAACCGTAAATAATATAGTAGCAGTCATTAAGTGTAGTTTAACTTGTTAAGCACTAAGCATACGCATTAGTTATCTATGCAGAGATATTTACTCACCCATTACTCCAGAAGGTGTTTAGTATTAGGTAGCCTTAGCAGAGAGTCTACTTTAATATATTCTTGCATACCTAAGTCCGAAATGTCTCGTAAGTAATAGTAGCCATAAGGAAGACAAATCGCCGACACCGGAATCTACATAGTTAAAGCAAAATAAACCACAAAACTTGCTTATATAGAATGGATACATTTTCGAGGTACATACATACGTAGTAGCCAAAGGTGGTACACAGATAGTCTACATGCATTAAATATAATCTATTTGTATTTAAGTAATATATAATAGGTGTAATATAGTATAATATTGCCTAATAAAAATATACCTTACTATTATTATTATTATTATTATGCAACATGGTATATCTATTCAGATACGTACATAGAAATTGGCAGAAAACATTATTTAGTAGTAGCAGTATATTATTCACCTTATAAATGGACTTGGTTGTATCTTGTAAATATCAAAATTCTATGGAACTCATTGAGAATGAGAATCTTATATAATATTCTTACGTATTATTAGTGAATATACGCATACGGATTCACAATGAGTACAATAGAGATGCTACAACATCGATATTGCGTAAAGTATCCAGTTATTCTACTATATAGGAGTATTTATACATACAATAATGCATTGAATGGGGCATGAAGTGAGAAGGAGCCTTAGATAAAACGTTTTCTTCTGTGCTCGTGCTATGTTAGTTGCTCTTGTTCGGTTTTGAGATAAATTCAATGGGAACTGGCAGAAAGACAGAGGAAAGAACAGAAAACGACAACACTAGTAAAATAAAGCAGGCAAAGCAAGGGAAAGCAAGGAAAATACACATATACGTATTTTATACATAAATAGGAACCTGCTCTGCAACTTATTCTATATAGACATTTACTACCTAGTTTGGTCTTGGTCCCTACGTACGTACTACAAAGGAAGTTCGATTCGAATCATTCAGGGAGCGATGCTTCTAGCCACAGAGAGAATTCAGAAGAAGACGATTTCATGAATTATTCTTAGTGGTCACGACCACATCAACCGGATCTCTCGGTTTTGCTCTTTTCAAATAAAATGGGAAACTTGGGTTCGCTGACCTTTTAAATTTATATCGGTCGATTAAACACTCGCTTCTCAAACTCTGGAGATGTTTATAGTACAAATAACTATAAGAGTTCTGCTTTGTAATAAATATTTGCTACTAAAGATGAGTTATCTTTTACCATTAGATTTTTGGTAATTATATTATAAAATTATGAGAAAGCAGAGCATATTCACTCGTGGAGTTATTACATTAGTATGATAGTAGTAGATTCCCTTCTGCACTATTTCTTTTGGTTTTAAATGATAAAATCCCGCAGACCGCGATTAGTTGCCAAAGAGGGAACCACATCGTCATGTAGAGGATAAATGTAATAGACATCTGCATTCATAATATTATAATCTGTGCATAGCAAACTAGCAGCAACGCTTCTAATTGGCCACAAAACAATTTAATTCTCCGGGGAGGGGGGCTAATCCGGTAAATTAACTGTCTTACAGCGGATACAGAGTTTTTTAAATTGCAACACTTTTTTAAACTTTCGAAGAACAAGAGGTAGCGGTGATCTGCAAAGTAATAGCCTTTTAACAGTAATATTGTATTTAATAAATAATAAATAATTGGCCTCAAATAGGTAAAAAGTAAAAGGTTGGAAATATTGTAGTATAGAAAAATAAGATAAGGTTCTTACTTATTGTAGAAATAAAAACATAATTCAAGCTGAAACAGCTGCTCAGCTTTACTGAATCTGTATTGTAAATGCGTCCTGACTTAAATAAATAATATGCGATGTATGTAGTTATTTGATTTGCAAAAGAGAAGGTAAATCAAGTGTTTGAAGGATAGCGTGTTAAAATCGTACATGTACAGTTTTCAGTATATAGGAATGAAAAATAATTTTTGGTTGGCTCAACAGGTCGATGAAGAAGGGAATCTGTTGTTCAGCCCATTCGAGCCTGAGAAATACCGAGCTGAAGTTCATGCAACGAGCTATCGTTGTCGAGCTAACAATCCTATAGGAAGCATCATCAGTCCTGAAATTCGAATGCGAGCCGGTAATTACTCCAAACATTAATTACAGTACAACTTGCAATTAACGTCTTCCTTACATTACTTATCGTCATTACACCGACAATCAACAAACAGTCTATCCATAATAAATAAACATGAAAATGAAATGAAGGCTAATTGCTTGTACAAATACACAAATTGTGTTATTAAGAGATCTGTTATTTGACAATAAAAACCCATTGACATGACACAAACACACAACTTGACATAGCATGTAAAGCTAATGAGTAATGAAAGGAATTCTTGAAATTAAGTGTAATTGAACTATTTATCTGTTTTATTATTATGTAAACATGTTAAAGTTATGTGTAAATATGGTTACGCCCATTCACATTAAAACGGGAGCAGGTACTTTCACTGCCCTTTATGTACCTGGTGTTATGCCTGATGGGTACGTGTAACATTTTTTGGATTTGACCTTTGTAAATATTTTTCTGGGCATAATTGCTGAAAAATATCCTTTTTTAAATTCTCAAAATATATTTTTATGTATCAGAATTAAATTGTTGTTGACGTTTTGAATATTTTAACTTAAAAGAGGAAACTTGGTGAAAGCCTATACAAATGATACCATATGTATTTGAAGGGCAATTCATTGCAGAGAAGAAATACCTAACCAAAGTTATTTAAATCTACAGTACACAACACTCGAATACCATTTCGCCGAAAGACATGTTGTGCGTATCTATGTTTATATATATTATGTATTTGCTTGTATGTAATTTGTGCATCAATATTTTTCAGTTTCTGACACGGCGTATGAAGTCGAGAATCGGGACGTAAATATCCTTAGGGGAAACATTGCCGTATTACGGTATGATTTATTATACTAAATTTTCCGTAGAAACTAACGTTACTTTCTTTCTCCATAATGAAAAGATGTCACTGAATTTTCTCGGTTATTATCAACGTTGTTCGTGACATGAACATAAATAAGTACAAGGCAAGGGTATCATGCTGAGAGTGCAATTAGTGTTTTCCATTTATACCATATCGTTCTTTTTGGTAGGTATTACATGTTATGTAGTACAGTATATGAATATACATATAATTCATCTGCAGATTAAACATATTTACATACACAATAAGCACAGACATAGCATAAGGGCCTAATTATACAACCAATTACTTGAAGTAGTAGGTATTATCCAGTTGAAAGCAAAATCGCCTTAGGATTCCTATGCGTAAAATAAAAAAGCACAAGTCTTTTTTAATTGCAGGGAAACATCAGCTAATTATGTGTGGGATTATTTTAAGGTTGAATTAAACTGAAGAAAACTATAAACAAGACTCGGACATGCAATAAATTAATAATATCCTGAAGTAGGTGTGCATCCGTAAACGCCAAATTAATTAAATAGGCTTTGTTTTTATAAACCATATTCCACGGAAGGAAATGTGTAATTTATATGCGTTAGCGTTAATGTGGATTTGCATCCAGAACAGTGTACAAAATCTGTATTGATTAGTACATAAATTATCTATTCAATATAATGTGGCTCATTTCTTAATTTTTGTGTCGTAAATAAATCAAATCAATGTTGCCGTTCATTCTAAACGTTTCACATTCAAATCGTGTCTTTTTTGTGCAGATTTTTACAAAACGTGCATAAACTACAATTAACTTTAAAAAAATTAAGACTCTTGGCAATTTGAAACCTAATAGTAGCTAAAGGGCCTTTAAATGCATGCATATCCGAGCCCTGGTTAGTGCAAATGTAGTTTAATAAGGTAGTTAGGTTTATACCAATGGGTAAACATTTTTAAAGGGGATATGATATCATTACGTTAAGGATTCCTATATTTGGTGGTAGGTATTTAGGGTAAATAGAACAAGGCACAGAAGAGTATAATGATCCAGAAGGGAAAAATTCCTCTAGGTTCTTCCACCGCCTAATAATCGATTGCACTTTTCTTTTTTGCCTCTTTGTGATTGTGGCACTTTGAAAGTATTTGTTCTCATTTCGTCTATTCTTTTATTCAACTGCAGTGCAGCTTTCAAGACAAACTCTCTGCAACTATGTAGAGATTGTGGAAACTTAAAACTACTACATTACATACATATCTAAACGACTGAGGGAAAGCAGTAGTACATTGTATATTGTAGAACAGCCTTCGTATCCTATCGTATCTCTAGCTCTATGTAGTTATTTCTTTGATGTTTAGAATTTCATTTAATTTTAGCTCGCTAGGGATGAATTTCACTGACTTTTGCTCTGTAGCAGTAGTTTTAGGTACCATACAGTATACTACTTACTAACATATGAGAATCAAGAGCAGCTCCAGTTGTATGGTCTGGTTCTGGTCTGCTCTTGCTAGGATTCGATCCAAAACATTGTACATTGCAATACTATGAAATAGAACATAAATACTACTTAAGCAGTGCATGGATCTAAGGGAACAGAGATTACATTACAACTGGGAGAAAACCAAATGCTTCTTGTCTGGATGCATTACTTCTGCTTTAGATACACTTACACTACTACATTTATATATTGGATTGGATTATATTTTAGTATATATGTATAAATAGCCTTCAGAGTCAGGGCTACTAAACGAAATAGAAATAGAAGACAATAGAGATTAGTTAGATATATTTTATATGCATCCCAGCATGTACTTACGGTCATACCTACGAAGAGTATATAGATAAATACGCATCGTACAGATAACAAGATTTTCTAGAAAACCAACATGAATGTATTTAGAAGAGTTTGTTTAAGTCCCACACACACTACCACACTACACTACATGTACATGTCAGTGTCACACACCACCATTCGGCTCGTAGTGTTGTTAATGTATGCCTATCCTCAGGTTCCCACTTCCCATTATTTTTGACAAGTTGTCCAAATTGTTACTTAACACTATAATTGGATAATAAAAACGCGAAATGCATAATTAAGTTCTGTTATGAATTTCTTTAAATCAAAAAACGATTGCTACATAAATAATGCTCTATTTACTAAAGTTTTAATTTTTAAAATGGATGAAAAGTGTTCACATAGAAATTATCTTATTTGTAATCGAGGTAATTTTTGTGCTTAAAAGCTTTATGAAACATTTATCTCTCATTCGACAGTAATTTTCAATTTGTCAGTCTGTTTATTAACGTTATTGGGTTAAAATGCCAAAACAATCTCCAGATGACATTTGTAAGGAGAATGAGTGTGACGCTGACATATATGTATGTACTCTGCTTATATATAGTGCAATCATAGTCATATCAAATTCACATATTGCTTACTATGTACATAACTACGGATATCGGATAGTCTTTTACTTATTTAATCAAGAAGGGTGGGTATCTTTCCATGTACTTGTCCTTCGTAATAGATACATATAAATGGACAAACTACTAGAGATACTACATAGGAAACACTTGAGTGAATGGGATATTGTGGTTTGGTTTGGATTGGTTTTTGGTCATGGGAAAGAGAAAATAAAGAAAATGGGAAATGAATAAAGTGGAATGAAACGAAATGAAAATGGGCCTAATGGATTTCTTTATTGTGTCTGGTTTCCTTTTGTCTTGACTGACGAATAGCTGCATAGTGCCTGAACGATTGAGAGACTTTGTCTCCGTCACCTCATGGGTTCAAGACTCCACTGTTAATATCTATCCTAACTTTCAGACGGGTAATTTACACCTACAACACACTACTTCTTGACTTCATTTCAACTCCTCGGCGCCCCATTAGATTTACATTCCTCCCTTCCCCCTCCCACTTTAAACAACTCAAAATCAACCTCAAAACAACTCCTCTTCTCTCACCTTTGAAATTCTATTCATACTACTTTCTCCACTTTCTATTTATTCTATCATGAATATTAATTACGAAATTTTCTTATCGTGCCTCCTCCCTCTTTATAATTGTTCTTGATTTCCTATTATCAGAGGAACAATGACCTTTTAATTGAATTGTCATTTATGTTTTTATTCCAGGGAAATATTCTATGTTGCCAAATGGAGATTTGTACGTTATGAATGTGGATGCTTCAGATGGGTATAAAACCTTTGCGTGCCGAACTTCTCACAAGCTTACAAATGAGGTTAAAGTTAGTCAATCCTCAAGAATTATCGTTAAAGGTGAGCTAACATTTTGATGCATTTTTCTTTCCCAAATTAAATGACGGAACAATATCTAGTATAGTAATTTACATTAATCTTTAATTTGTGTGTGTATAGATAATTCCCAGCGGCTTACTAATTTTAATTTCTTATAGTGATTGAAAAGCACTGCCTTTGTAAATACCAGTACTGTTTTTGCAATTAGATATTTATAGAATGATTTCAAATATCTTCGCTAAACCCTAAGAACTATTTATATTACACTGTACATTGGAAGATAATATAGATACGTATATTCACTAAATCTAAAGGTACAGATTTATTAAGAACTTATGTATATATCCATATTCCCATATACTGTTCCATAATCTGCATTTATGTACTTATTTTGTAAAATTAAAGTAGTAAAAGTTAGGTAACCTAGAAAGATTGTAGGTTTTTAAATGTGATTTCAGTACAGGTCAATTTTGAACAGGTGAGTCCTAATTAGCTATTGGCAGCCAATTTTTCTTGATATTAGCAAATTGTAGACAGGAAACTAAAAGTATTTACTAAAACATTGATAATCACAGTACAGCCTTTTCTCCAAAGTTTTTGGCGTATACCGATATTTCTTCATAAAGGCTTTCTCTGGCCAAATACTGATATACGTAGTAGGATCGTATACGGCAAAGGTTTACTCACCAACATACCCAAAAGCATTGCAGTTAATCTATATCAGAAAAGCTTATAATTTCTTTCGGAGATTCTCTCCCCTTCCACTTTTCTTGTAATGAGAGACTTCTGGAGAGTCTCATTTTATTTCAACTGACTTTCCATCGGCTATCTTATCATCAGATGTTAGTTTGTTAGTCGTCTGTCATATGGGGAAAGCAAGGGCTTTCAGGAAGACTGACTTTCCTTGTATTCCTCCTACGCTGAGTTTTACTACGTATTCGTGTTTATGTTTGTAGTTCTGTAGTAAGTAGATAGTATCTCCTGTCTTACACAAGAGTGTGTTCTGTTCTTTTGCTATCGACACTAATCTCCGGTTTTTTCTGTCTCAGTCTTCTTACTTATCTTCATTGTATTGGTTTTCTGTTTTCTCACTTTTACTTATATATAGGTATGTACTACTATGTGTATATATCTAATACAATAACTTTGTACTGTCAAGTCCACCTAAGATCGTATAGGCATTGTTCTCAGAAGATGTTTACTTCGTATCACCCACCGTACATTACTTTTATGTATCGGCAACGGACACTTCTATTGTAGGCGTTCTTTTCATTGTAAATATCAAAGACTTATAGATAGCACCTGCTACTTAATGCTATAGTATTGTTGTATTGCAGTATCAACTTTCCCCTCACTACTTTCTTTACGGAGATGCATCTAGTTTCTGTTTATTTTCTTATTTTATATCTGATGAACCGTAACTGTATTGTATTGGCAAAGTTGGACTGTATTGATTCAACTGTTACTCACGCGGGAAGAGCGTGGACATCTAAAGATCGACATGATGTTATGCCACTGCGCCTTTCTTTCATTCATTGACGGAGATTGTGTAGATAGTCTTCTCATCTTTATAATAGAACAAAGAGTATCATTTTAGGACTGCTTTCTTACGGTTGCACAGTTTCTTGCACTTTCAGTTTCTTATACTCGCGTTATTATTATGAAAACTTGTATAGCAATTACTTACATAGTTGTAAATATAATTAAATCGCGACGAAAGACGAGAACGTTTACATAATTATGGAACACATAAGAAAAATACTATATTAAAAGTCAATAATTACTGCAACATTGTCAATTATGCCGACAAGAGACATGAGCCAGATGAAACAAATCTCATTTCATTAATGAACTCAGTAAGTGAAAGTCAAAGAGGGTCCGTCAAAATGTAGTGGTCACCAGACAATCATTGTAAATTATAGTGTGGACATTGCACATGTGGCAGATGGTGGATTAGGATTAGAATTTAGAAATTAAGAAATCCTGAATGATGATTGGTTCTCAAACATTACTACGTACTGAATTCTTTTAGCCGTTAGGGTCTTTAATACCTGAGAAAAATAGTGAAGTCTTAATACGAGGAACAAAATAGTAGGGAAACCAGGATAAGTCAAAAAAATGGTCAAAATATTTATTTACTTTAATGTACATGAAAGCTGGCACCAATTAATTTAAGTTCTAATGAATTTAATAAATACTCCATAGGATAATTAGATTAAAATTAAGCCTGTATGTTCACCATTACCAATAGTACGTATTTAGTTTTATACAAGTAATATTGTGTTCTTTGTACCTACATAATAAATAGATCAGTAACAATATTACTTTCGGAATTTTGCTATCGAAGTACAAGCGGTTTGCTTTGTAGCATAAAGCTAGCATTTCTTTACCTACTTGAATATTTACTGCTGCAAATTGTAGTATTGTACAATGCGTACGTATCTAGGAACGTTAAAATAGTTTACATAGCGTTTTGTACGAGGCGGTTTGTAAAATAGTTGTTTTGTGAAAGAAGAGCATTTATAGTATACTGAAGTGCGTAGACCTTTATAATTTTTGCAACCACGTGTACCGAAAATGATCACAGAAAAATGTACATTAAATCTTCTAGCTGTACGTATCCTGCGTAGCTTCAGGCAATAAAAAGTAGAGTAATGTCGCTGTTTAATTAGGAAAGGTTTCCCTCCGGTAGAAAAGTACATTCACATAAGTGCAATGAGTGGAATGACAGAAGAGAGCTGAAGTGATGCGTCCGCCTGCCGCCTGATCTCAAGTATAAAAACGTGATCGTACTCGGTTAGCAAAAGTAATTCCAAGGAAGGATGTAAAATGTCTATAAAGCATCTGGGAGCCCCCCGTAGCGTGAAAAAGGATCGTGCCCTTGAGTGAGGAGAAAGTGACGGTAGTCACTCATGTAAATGAAGCGTGAAGACGAAGAACGGAAATGTTTTGCGTGACATTGTGTCACATGAAGACAGGGCAGGGGAGATAAATAAATAGATCGGAGTCTCGCAAAGGGGTATAAAACCATAACAGGGGATGCATTGCATTGTAAGAGAATAAATAAACTAAAGAACAAAAGAATTTCCGTAGAATAAGGCACTACAGTGCATTTTGTGTATGAAAATAATAGAAATAGACCATTTCTTGCCATTCCTCAAACTTTCGAACTTATTGTTCTTAGAAATGACTTGAGTTGTTTTGGGTTGTCCTTGTCTTCCCAACTTTTGCTCCCCCTCCGTCTCCTCTTAAATCTAAAGTTAAACTTAGTCAAGTCAAGGAGCTAGAATTGACAAAACTGTTTCGTTTAGTTTAGTGACTGAGAGTATATGAGAACGAGTCCTTTTTCCAACTTGAGTACCCACTGTAAGCTTAACTATCAAAAAAGCTAAACAACTTTTCTCCATGTTTTTTATCTCTCTTTTCTGTCATCCGTGGAAAAGTGTAAGTAGACGTAGAGGACAAGACAGGGCAGGCTGGAGTTTAACTACAGAAAAATACAGTACCATATGTCAATGCATTATGATGATGTGATGTGCCACGTATATTGTTTTTTCTCTTCCCTTTACTTTTACTTTCCCTTAAACAATAATCTCTAATGGATATTACTCTGAATGTGATGTGGGCAGGATGTAAGAACACACTGACTGGGACATTTCATTCTGTCCTGTGGTATCCTATAGTGTGTACTCAGATGAAATGAAGTAATAGTGCAATTTTTTCGCCACAGTCTTTGTATGTTAAGAAATGCAGTGGAAGGAAAGAGAAAATTCAAGAACGCTGACCCAACGATGACAACAAGGGGCGTGAGGCAAAAAAAAATGTGTTTGTACTGTACATATGTCATAGGCACATGGTAACTCTAGGCAGAAGAGCTTCTCAGACAATTTTTCATTACCATTTTCTTTATTTTCTTTAATTTCTATTTTTTGCATGAGATTGGCGAAAAATCGCAATTTGTATATTTGGCGAAAACTTTCAAAAAATATCTGCCAATTAAAAATTATTTACATTTTTACTTTTGCTAAAGCTGAAAATAGTAAGTCAAAAAGGTCAACTATAAATACACATTAAATTTGTGTGCCTACGACATATATTACTAAAAGTGTAGTGCTAGTGCCCATACTGGTTTAGTTTGGTGTGGTTCGTAATGTACTACATAAGGTTAAAATAGTCAGTAATAAGAATCCTGGCAGTTTTAACAGTTAGTTTTCCCCTCTTCTTACTTACTTAGCCTTGCCTTGGCTTTCGATAGTTCAGCCTCAGTTCTCGTAAGTAGCCGTTTGAGTTCTACAGGAAACAGACGTGAGTTGAATGCTTTAATGAAATTTTCACGTCTGAGAGATCCGAATCGTTTTACTGTACATTGTAACTGTAGGTGTATTTTGTGTCTTGACTTGAATTGACTTGACTTTTACTTTACGATACCTAACGACGAATTCCTTCTATTCTAACAGAAACTATTTTACTTTCTCTTTTCCCCTTGTACTTTCTCCAGCAAGTACTCTACTTATGTACGCATCGCTTCACTTATAATAGCTTTTCTCTAACGATAAACTAAAATTATTACACGACAGCTCCCCCTACGCCATATTCACCACTTTCTGTTTTCCTTCGACCAATCTCATCTTCTTTCTTCTTTCATATTTTGATTACTTGCGACATAATATACTTAATTATCGTGTCCAAATACATTTATCCACTTTAACTATAGGTACTTTCACTTTATTTATCGAAAGTTCCAAATTATTAACTTGTGCTTGTTTTATTAGGATCAGGATTGACTTCCTGTAATATATAATTACAATAGTTTCACTTTATTTTTCAATTATAATCTGAAAGAATGTAGTATTTCCTGGAAAAATCTGGAATGTTAATTTAAACATCATAATTTCTAATTGCTCGCTTTTAATTATTTACTAAACATTTGTGAACTATGAATATCGTAAAATAATTTTTAAAAAAATCAAAAGTGAACATACGGTTTCGGGGGACCGGTCACTGAAGGTATTTCTTCGTGTAATCGAATGAAAGAGGAAATGTCCATAATAATCTCAAAGGTTTTACTGTAACTGGAATTATATTTATACTATTGCGAGACTATGTGTGCATAGTTGGAATGCATTGCAATGCACTGATTTACCATTAAAAGAGTTTTATTCTGCTCTAAAATAGTAGGAGAACACGAGAGAGGTGGCAAGTGCCCATTTAGATGATACTATCAAAACTTAAATTACTTAAATGATGGTAGTTATAGAGAAAGTTAAGTCTTTGCATTTAAAGTACAACTTTATTCCCTTTGAGTAATGGTAACTTAAAACATAATATTCATAAATGCAACTATCTAGTCGTTCCTAGTATAGAGTGCATTAGTTTATTAGGTGATAGTCATGTATGCGTCCTTAATAAACTTATGTAACTGAGGATGATGATGATGATTACATTTGTAAGTATTTATATAAGAGTTCTTATATTTGTAATATGATAGTCAATGATAGGTGTTGGTTTACAGAACCTTAGTTCAGTTTGTGTATAATATGCTATATTATGTTATTTTAGTAAGTTTACTGTGTAAATATTATATGACAACTTGAGTCGAATGACGAAGGGGAAGTCGTCTGTGAAAAATTGCATTAAAAACTTGTTTCGCTCCAAGAACTCATAGAAACTCTCACCTGATGAAGAGCTATTCCCTCTCTTAACTGAATATTCTCTCACATTTCTATTTAAAGAACAACTTTTCTACGTTTATTTTTAATGGGAAAGTACTGCATTAGGAATCGTCTTAAAACACTTTACATTTTCACTAGAGACATGTTTTCTAAGGTTTAAAGTTTTAATATTCTAATTGTTAATTGTACAATCAGGTAAGTTATAGTAGATGAAAATAAGTTGATTGCGAAGTACTTGTATTCCAAAACCATTTCCGACTTCCAACTCCAGGCCAATTGTGCATCGTTTTTTACCTCTGTCTTATTTAGTTAATGAATTTATAATAAATTATTTGAAATATACTAAATAATAATTAATTCTCGTTATTTTTAACGTCCATTATTATTGTGCACTGATAACGCAAAATCATTATTACAGTAGGGATAGGTAGTTTGATCGTCCTAGCATTAGGTATTAAAATCTGGGTACTACTAGTATGCAGCTACCTATAAGGTGATTCTGAACGGTGATTGGCTGCACGAAGTGCAACCCAATCTAACTTAGACAACCGGATATCTTTATTTGCCATTAATAAACTAGACTCCTGGTAATGATATATGAAGTGTCTTACCTATATAGGTATCTAGAACCTACCGAGTTTGATAAATATACAATACTGACAATGACAATTCTATTAATAAAGAGATAGGTAGCTATCACCACACAATAAAATAATATACTTAACTACCTGCCTACCCCCTCCCTCATATATGTACCATATTACTATAAGAATCGTATGGGGGAGTCCATAAGAACATATATTACAAGGAATAATGAAGCAAAGTCACAGAAGCGTAAAAGTCGGGTAGAGATACTCGTAAATAGACAAAAGGAAGAAGCTATACTTATTTAGCTACAGTGTTATATTATAGTACACAACAACACAAGGGAGAAAGATTAACTATGAAGAAAAGGGAAGGGGAGTTCTACTTGACAACACATTGCTATTTCTGTACTCGAGTTAAGGAGAAAGCGGGAGAAAGTTATGATATATCTTCACCTATCTATTTATTTATAGGCAATGACGCTAACTTATAGTTATATCTGTAGTTAGCTTTTGTTATAAGAAAGGGAATGTGAAAGGAAGCCAGGCCAAGCCAGGCCAGGCCACGGCTCGCCAGAATCATGTTGGTGATATGTTAAGACAATTATTAACTGTAGCTTTCCCTTTCTCTTCCTTATCTCACTCCATTGGTATGCGTTGTCCCATTATCTCGTCCGTCTGTTATGTAAGACAAGGGAACAGGGCGACAATGAGAAGAAAAAGAATAATACGCTTGTAAAGTATCTTTGTGATAATAATAACCTTCCTATATATTTTATATGTACTATGTACATACAGTATTTTTATACAGTTTGTAAATATACCTGTAGGTACTTATAGATACACATAATAAACAAAACAGGATAGTAGGACTTGAGCTTTCTTTCTTTATTAGTGTTTTTTCTCTTTTCTTTTTATTTCTCCTTTATTCCTTAAGATAGCTGTTGAGATAACTGAGTTAAGCGTCTAGAATTACAAAAGTGAAGTTACCCTTTCGAATTGGTTTGAGTTTGCCTAGATCTGGATTGTTAGATAGATAGGAAATAGGAAGACTTTTCACATGCTAGTGATTATAAGAGTGATGTGCTAAACTTTGTTTTGCTTCTTCCCTTTTATTCCAAATGATCGCATCGAGCTGTCGAGTTTTTCTACTTTATGTTATGTTCCCCCATCCATTGCATTGTATTTGCATTCATTCCTTTATTTTTCAGTTCACTTAACTTTAGTTGAGCTGAGACGAATTCACTTTCAGATAAATAAGTTGAGTTGAGAAGGAGAAGAAGGGAATTGATAATCGAAATAAATATACAGTTTCATTTTAGTAGCAGATTTATAAGTAGGCATTTTTCTATCTCTTCTACTATAGTATAGTTAATGGGAGAAAGCATTTCCGATGGCAGATGTAAAAGGGAGAGCGGAAAAGGGTTATTTTCCTCTGTCACTCTCTCTCTCGTCTACTGTTCTAAGTATTGCTCCATAAATGAAATGGTGTAACAAGTCTAATTTAATTTAAGATATGACATTCCATTAGTATTTGTATTTTCTGATGAGATAATATTTCTTATTTTTTCAGATGTTGAAAGCACGGAGCCAGTTCATCTAAGCGTTCCTAAACAAACAGTGATTAAAGTGAAAGCTGGTGAAGATATATATTTGCCTTGCTTAGCTCAGGGAATTCCTCCACCCATCTACTCGTAAGTTCCCAATAGAAATATTTCTATGTTCAATGTTCAGATTCCAGTCCAGGGAAAAAATTCATGTTATGTACTGTGTTGGATGCCTTTCCATTCTATTCTGCTCTACTTTTTCACTTCATTTCAGTTCAGTTCCATTTAGCGTTTAGTTCACTCCCTATCTACTACACTGACTGGATACATACATTTACCTTATACAAGACTGATCACCATCTTTCCTTATGCTATGAAAAATTCCTTTCTTTTTTGAATAACTATGTGCAGGGACCCAACAAATTATATGTGTTACAGTGCCAAGTACTATATAGCTAGTTATATATATACTCAATAGCTACTAGTTGGGAAGGGAAAAAGGGAAATTCACATTATGCATACTGCATACCTGCATACAAAGTAAAAATAAATGGCGAAAGTCAAAAATCCGATGTGGAAAAGACAGATGTACATTTAGGACTACATAGCACATATGTCAAAGGCACACAGTGCTACCAGGCCGTAGGTATCATCTGACAAATTTGACAAAAACATTTTGATTTGGTTTCTATTACCATATAGGCCGAAATGATATCCTTCTAAAAATTTCACTAACAATTTGTCTGCAAACCTTTTCTTTGAAAATAATTCTAACAAATCTAATTTTTATGACAAATTAAAAGATTTGCTTTATTTAATCCTTATTTGTATGCGAATTTAATTTAATATGCAAGTTAAATTTAATTGATGTATTTCCACAATAGTTATTTAATTTTTGTACTACGATTGAAAGGACTACAAGCAGGGAGCTCGGTGGTACTCCTCTACTGAAGGGAATACTATGACATTGACATTGACACTTATACCTATTTACTATCTTTATACCATAAAAATATATAGTTAGAGTGGTGGTATGGTAGTTGCTACTTTGTTACTGACTCGGAGAAAGAAGAATGTTGTTACGTTGACTTTACAATGCGTAACTTGAGTTGAAGGGGAGAATGGAAAGAATGGAAGGGAGATGACTAATTTGTATGCAAAACTTATCTCACGTATAATATATTTGCTATCCTAATTCCAATGCAACTTTACTCAACTTACATTACATAGAGACTCCAAGCCAAGCCAAGTCTCTGTCTAAGAAGCTAAACGAAACTAAACCTACTGAACTGAACATACCTCAACTCAACTCATGATTCAAAATGGACTACCAAAAAAATATGATTGCCTTTGCAGTTTTTTCCCTACTATTGTACATAAAGATAGTAGAGTGCATATTACAGATATACTATATATAATACCTAGTCCCATTTCAGTCTATACGCTATACTTAACTTAAATGTAAACGTAACTTATAACTCTAAAAGTATAACTACTACAACATTCTGCTTTCACTGTTTGTCTCTCCTCTTGAAGAAGGTACTAACAGGCTGTCGGTCCTTTTCCCATATTTGAGAAAGCACTGGCGACTGATGCGACTTGCTTGACTTAAACTCAAATTAGCTCTCTTTGTATTCCTATGTGATATGTGATAGCTGTCGACTAAGCTTTGCCTTTGGCATTGTACTGCATTGATCCTGGCATACCGTGGCAGACAAGGAACCTCATAATATACACTGCCTATATATTATAATACTCTCTTCCTATTAATATAATGTTAAAGAATAATGCACTATAACTACTAATCTCTATAGAAAAGTATCATCTCGTCTCACGGTAATATATTGTATATATTGTATCTAGTATGAGCCTACGTAGAAAGAAATATCGAAAATCTACGACGATGTTAGCAAGAGATTTAAAATTAACCATATTTAAGCTGCAGAGTTCGTTTGGGAATATTCTTAAGCATTCTAACAGTAGTTATGTATAATGAATATTCAATTATTTATGTGAATTCAGGTAGGGACAGGTCATAAGTTGTCAGAAAGTAAATACCTCATAAAATTCAATATCTATATTACATTTCTTATTTAATGTATATTTTGAAGGACTACAATTAATATTTGAAAATAAGTATTATTGTTATTAATTGTAAAATAGTAGGTAACATCCCTTCAATTAATTCCAGCATCAACAATATTTTTAATGTGTATGTATTTGTATAACAACATTAACGCTTTTAAAATCGTAATACCTACTCTTGACGGTTAACATGTATATCCGATGTACCACTACCAAAATTTTATATTCTGCATTAAATTTTATCACCTTTTTGTGCGAAGAAATGTTTTCCCTCTATTATTTAGTGTAATGTGTGAGGTTTGGTGGAATTCTTTTGAATCCGTGTGCGTAAATGCGTAGGGGTTGAGTTTTGTGGCTTAGAAAGACATTTAGTGAAGATGTAATAATAGATAGGATGAATAGGTAGGTGAGAGTGAGCTTTCTTGGTAGGTATATTAAGTAACTATTGTAATGTTCTATTAAGAGTTTTATCGCTTTCCTTTTGGTCTCTTTCTGTCTTTTGTATAAAGGTGGTTTCGAGAGCGGGATGGAATATTAAGTGATTTGTTGGTGGGCAAAACTCGGAATCCATCTCATTTGGGACCTATTCTTCTGACTCAAGTCAGAGCTGACGACTCCGGAACTTATGTCTGCCGGGTCAATAACTCTATTTCACACGAAGCTGCCCGGATCAAACTCAATGTCTATGGTGAGTGTGTGCAAAGCCTTTATTCTGTACAATATACTTTTTAGTACTCAAGTAAGTAAGTAAGACAACTATGATATTTTGACATTATAGAGTTCCTCTCCTCGCTCGTGTAGAAGTTATAACGTAACTTCTATATTGTGTGGTTTGGGTTGGCTTAGTGTATGTAGTCATAGTGTGTACAAGGAGAAGGAGAAAGTGAGGAAAACTTCAAGTCTGGCCTCATTCATCCATTTCATTTTATATTAGGTGCAGCATAACTACTACTATGATGGCCACGAGTATAAATGCCGTATTCTTCAAAAATGTTCCTTCTCATTCTCATCAAAATATTTTGTCCTCAATTAAAAAATGAAGTCCTTCAAATTATTAATATTAATTTTATGTAGCATTATATTCCTTATGATTTATATTAGGGATTGAGAACAATGTCCTATTACAATAATGATATAATGGATTTTTTTAACTAAAGTATACTAAATGTAAAAACCCTAAATTCTTACAATTTTTAATTCTTCAAGCTTCTTTTTAACATGTATTAGTGGAATTTGTTAACAAAAGAGTTAATTATATATTGGTATTTAACATAATGAACCCTTTTTCTTAATTTTGTGTATACAATTTTTAGTGCATTCATGTAGCATTGTGTGAAGTTAATTAAACGTTGAAAAAATGCTAGCCGTTTAATCAAATGCAAGATTACTTAAAAATTTTGCTTCATCTGTGTAATACTTTTCAAGCAAAATGTTCATTATTTCTATTTCCCATTGGAGTTCCACAGAAAAATACGGTATACATTTTACCTCCATATCTTTTGTAGATGTAGCATAATGATACTAACGAAGAAGTATCCTTTATATTAAATAGTAACGGAGGTGATGCTTCAGTTTAGTTTAGTACTTCAATATTACGTTAGGTTTATTCGTTGTAATGCTCATTCCTAGCGTTATCCTAGGAGCTAATGCAATAATATAGCTAATATGAGGAGACAAGGAGTACATCCCGTCTAGTTTGAACATTCAATGTTTCAGGCAGTCCAGGCAGGAGCCTTCAGTTAAGTAAGCTGGAGGATAAAGAATATAATGTAGCACTAAGCATTCATTCTCTATTCTTTCTTCCTCTCTCACTCTCTCTTCTTTATTCTTTCTTACGTTGGTAAGTACCTAGTAAAGTAAAATCTCTTTTTCTCTTATATTTAGTATATACATTATAAGCATACTATAGATACCATTCCATATAGAAATATATAGAGCAATACTGGAGAGCAGTTCAGTTCAAGTTCTCATCTTGTCGTCCTAGACGAATAATTTATTGGTCTTTCTATCTTCTTTTCTCAGGCGGTTGGCTGGCTAGCTGCAGTAACTGTATGTATAGCTGTAGGAATAGCTGAAGACTATTATTAGCTCTGCTCCTATTCTTTAGCTACTCTCTCTCCCACTTCTATAATATTTCAGTTACTTTTACCTCACTTTCATTGTGAGTCTTGCGATTAGTTTAATGCTCTAGTTCTGGCCTGGCTTGGCCTTGCATGCTCTGACTATAATATAAATATATCTCGTTGTTTCACTACACAGATTTTACTTTACTCTTTACGTAGTGCATTAGCTAATGTTTAGTTAAATACTTGTGTCATGACTCACATTTTTTTCTTCTTCGACAGTTAATTGTACATCATTGTTTAAAGTACTATTTTAATTACAGTGTTTACAAGCACTTATTTCTATTATTTTTAAAAGATGCTTTAGGTACTTAAAAGAACAATGCTGCTAAATCTTTTGTCTGCTGGAGATAACGGTTTTGGGTTTTAATGTGTGCTATGCAAAGGTTATCAGATTTTAAGGGACAAATATCAGAACGCATTTTGCTTAAGTAATTAAGACTAGTTCCCTATATAAATAGTATTTTTGCTTCCAAACAATATACATATTTTGCAGATTAACATATAAAATTGATAGAATATTATGTTTAGTACTGCTATGGTTTGAAAAAAAAACAATTTAACAGCAAAATTGTTCCAAATTGGTCTAATTTTCAAATAAAAGGGGACAATTAGGACAAGGGACGTAAACTTACGTCTTGTAGCTTTGACCATAACAGATTATTACAATAAATATCTTCAGGACGTATTCGCTGTAACGTGTCACAAAAATGTTTTGCTTGCTAAATCATAGTTTATGTACACAAATTAGTTGCAGATAAGTAAAACATTATTGCTTGCATTTAGTAAATATAGCCAGGTGCTTGAGCTCGATAAGGTACACGGAAGAGATTAATATTACGATAAGATAATATTGTTAATTACTGTAATAAGCATATGCATCTGTTCTGTACTCATACATACAGTAATACGTGTTTGAATTTGATAAGGAACTTTTTTCCGTTTTCCGTATTTACAGATCCTGACATATGTAAATTGAAAAATATAGTCGATTGTAAGTATGCCGTTACCTACATGCATGTGAATACGAATGTAACAAATAACTATGACTAAGATGACTCAATATGCTACTGTAGTAAGACTGAAGGCACTAAAGTCACGTCTACTTTCGGTTTAGGAGAATTGGGCCACTTGGTTTGGTTCGCAGAGCAGTCATGCATATGGAGCAGGTAGCTCTAAGAACAAAACATGAGGTTTGTACGGAAAATGCTTTTTCTCTCTCGCTGACTTGACTGGGCGAATTGAAGTTGAAGTCAGAGATAAAAATTAGAAATGTCAGTAGCTATGCTTGAAATGGGAAAAATCAATTTATTCCTCCGGCAAGGCAAGAAAGGCAAAATATACCCATGGGCGTAGTTTTTCTTTCTCTTACTATCATCCAGTCAGACTGAGACTGAACTGGGTCTTACTTTACGTGTGCATTTTAGTGGCTCAACCTGCTCCCTACCTATAAAGGTTCTAGGGAGGCGTCCCAAACGTAAACCTCTTCTCTTCTATTCATAAAAGTATTTCATTTTCATCATAGTTCTCCAGTAAAGCATGGGAATTCAATTATTTTATTATTACGTTATGGATGTAGAAAATGTGGACCAAAAATTATCATGCATGTATTCGTGTATAACATTGTGTTACTTATGCATAAGTTTACGGGAGGACGATGATATGATAATGATAACATGACAATATGGTGTAATGACATGCTAATAATAATTGTAATACTTCATGCAGAATTACAATTAAATTAGGTTAAATAATTTAAGTCTATTTAATGGTAATTGTAACAGTAGTACAGTGAAAGTAATTATATGCTTATTTTTTTGTCATTCATACAGTTCCTTTGAGAGTTCAAGTCAGTCCTAATACCCAAGTTGTGGATGTGGGGCGAGGTGCCACATTTCGTTGTTTGATTTCTGGTAGTCCGGTCGAATCTATAGAATGGTATAAGGATGGGAAGAAGATTGCAGATGGGAGCAATAGTATTTCAAGAGTGGAACCAAGGTATGCATTTCTTATTTATAAATTACACAAAAATGTTGTTGAGGAATGATAAACACTGAAATCAATATTTTTATACTTATTTTACATACTCAATTATAATATTTATTTACGGCAATATCAGATCTACTTTTTATATCTTTCGACAATTATTAATTTGGTCCAAAAATTTAATCGAGCGAAGTTTTTAATGTTAAAAATTCATATAATGTACTACATATACTAGTAGCATCCTCATTCTTGGAGTTATTTAATGTGGATTATTCCAAAAGTGTCTAATGTGAAATAAG
>JAQFYC010000785.1:0-46198 GCA_034694165.1 Tomocerus mixtus
AACAATTTGCATTGGCAGAATTTGGTTTGTTACAATTTCAAAATGATGAGAAAATTGTTTGCATGCCAATTTAAATTTGCGCGTACTTTGCCAAGGGTATCTGTACACTGTGGCAAAATTCTCAATTTCCAAGGTTACAATCTCTAAACAAATAAATATTTGGGGCAATGAGCTCGTATTGCTCTGGGTTGTAGAGTATCAAGCCATCCCATAGTTACAGTAACCATGTACCTAAAGTTTGTGACTTCCAGACACCTGTACAAAAGACACCTGTACAAATTAAGCCAGGTATGTGTAAGGATGTATATACTACATATGCCTACATAAATATTATATATCTGTAATTACAGTATGTCTTATAATGGCTTGTATGGGTGTAAATTAATCTACCTTACTTGGTTAATCCTCTTGTACGGTATCACAGACTTTTTATTGAACACAGACAATCAGACAATACAGAGGGAAGTTTGCTAGCTTTTCATATAATAAACGCCCACGCTCAATCTTTTGTAAACTGTATACATTAGTTGATTGTCTCCAAAGATTTAACTATTATATGCTATGCTCTATTTCTCTAGGAAAATGCTCCGTATAACAAGGGAGCGTTCAGGATCGAAATCAATTTTCCTGCAGAATATCCTTTCAAACCTCCAAAGATAAATTTTAAGACGAAAATTTACCATCCTAACATAGACGAAAAGGGTCAAGTTTGCTTGCCGATCATCAGCGCAGAGAATTGGAAACCTGCAACAAAAACTGATCAAGGTTAGTTTGTAATTTCTATATAGCGATATTTATGCATACACCAACAAATTGGCATGCAATGCCTAATTTTACTTAATTTAGTTTGTAAATGTATAAAAGCAATGCCTAAATTAACTTTATTAATATATTAATGCTAATTTACCAGACTTCAAATTTTGAACTTGATTGTATTACACACACGTCGTTGCAATTGTAATTTTGGACATAATATACATTAATTTGCCATTAGCTCTAAGTCGTTTAGAGCAAATACACTAATAAGTAACTGGTAACTTTACTGTCCTTTATAAATATCCATTTGGTTTTTAGTGATCCAAGCTTTAGTGGCTTTGGTTAATGATCCAGAGCCAGAACATCCACTACGAGCTGATTTGGCAGAAGAGTATGCCAAAGACCGTCGAAAGTTTTTAAAGAATGCGGAAGAATTTACTCGTAAACATAGCGAGAAACGACCGACAGACTAAAACTTCCAGTAAATGAAACAACACCAAGTGCAACAACGGAATTGAACTTTTCATAACAATAATATTCGTCATATAGATTGATATGTAATTATTAAAATTATTTCAGTGCATGCATATACATATTAAATATATATACAGATAAAATATAACACAGATATTATTAATCATAAAAAATTGTCCCTCCCCCTTAGAAAATGTAGATCCCTATAATTATGTAATTGATTATTTTGGCCAATGTCTAACTGTATGGGTAATCAGAGCCCATGTATGTAGTTCATACATTTTGCTTTTTTTCAAACTTTTCGTTTACATCATATATCCGCATGAATATGAGCACTGCTGTGATACATAAATGAAATGTAGTAAAATTAGTACTATGTAACTAGACACTACACAAACAAATTATAGAAAGTCGGTGTAACACTATCAATTAGTCTGGTGTATCTCAAAGTTTATATATGTACATGTATAAAAAAACTCCGTTTGTAGTAGTCAAAATGTTATTACGTTAAAGTGAAGTGAGGTAGATTTAAGTAACAATGTAAATATACGCAATAATTTTATTTCTTTACATCTTTAAGCGTGTGTTGAATGTCGTTTCGGTCAATGTACTGGACGAATTCCAAGGAGGAAATACTAATTCCCAATCTTATGTAGACAATGTATCATTGCTTTCAAAGCAGACGTCATAAGACTAAATTGAACTTTTGTTTTCAACAGCTGTATCGTAAAAGTACTTTATTATATTTGTACATTTTTCATTCTGTATGAGTTGTGAAATTTGGCACAGATATTTGTTGGGTATTCAGTTTTTCTACGAAAACGATTTACCAACATTGACATAGATATTCTGATTTGTTTGTACTAATACGAATGATTTGCCTGGATGGCCGGGCGCAAGTATTCTGATTTGCCAATATAGGCATGGGTGTTCTGATTTGTTTTTATACGAGTATTTGCCCATACTGCTATACTTAAGGATTGTTTGCAAACTCAACATAATATGTAACCTATATGTTGTATTTAAGAATGAAAAGCTAATATTGTCACTGTGTTTAAGAAGGGTCATTGTTAAGGACCCATTTCATTTATGTAACATGTGAGACAGCTAAAATTGCTTAGCTCTCTTTAATAGTGTAAAATGGTATAAACTTTGACGGATGTTATAGGATTGTTGGTGATGTTAGACATTTCTTGTCAAATAAAGATTATTTTACCCATAAAAGAGTAACCAAATTAACTCCCACTATTGGGAGAGGAATCGGAAGGAAGGACGAATTAAACAATTAAAGAGACCTGAAAGTGTTATGTAATGTTGTTTGGTTTCAGATTGGCATCTGTAGGTAATGGTTAAGATTATTGCGTAGTTTCCATTTGTATTTAATTAACACCTTAGCATGAAATAATTAATAATGGAGTCAGTTTAAAATGTATTATTTTGTATGGTAAGTGCCTAGGAAGGGCAGTATTGATGGCACACGTTGTCTAAGTTAAATCATTTAGCCCGATTTGTCTTTTAACTGATCGTGAATATAGTTTGTTAGTAATTTTCCTGTACGCTTCTTTAATTTTTGTGCAATCAATAGATTGGGTTACTAAAACTGTAAAAATATAACTCAATCACAAAAAATAACGTATGTATTCGTAATTATTACTATTGTGTATGGTACCTATATTGTACTCTAAGCTTTTATTATCGAATTCCACTTAAAGTACCCAACACCAAAGAAAATGCAAGACAAAGCTTTAACAAGTTTCTTGTCTGGTGACTTTGAGAATATTATGTTAATTATAGTTACTTAAACATGAGTGAACTAGTAGCAAGTACTGATATTGAGTTAGGTTTAAAAAATCCTAGTTTAATATGCAGATCTTTGATATCATTAATTAAGTAGTCTAGCATGTGTTATGAGCAAGGATTGCACTTCCGAATTTTTGAGTTTTATTGCAACACCTTGTTTTGTTAAGATACTGTGACTACCTACTTATTGGCTGATATATTAGGCGATCTGTCTACTGTACAACACTACAGTAATAAGTAGACTGTGAGTGAAATGTTTTCTGAAAGCTCCCATTTCTCGTTCTGATGAGTGAAATAACTGAGCTATGGCTATAAGACTTTTGGAAGATAATAAACTCGGCTTTAGAATATATGTGTGTTTAACAACTTTATTATTTTACTGTATTATTTAACAGAAATGGGAATATTAGCACAAATTTCCTCCAGGTCAATTATTGTCTTTGTGTGTAATATTATTACTTGAGTTGCTTAATTGTTTATAATGTAAAGTGTTTCTGTATTTAATTGAACTTTTTATAATTAATTATTTGATTGAACTGAAATAAAATACTTTCTGAAATATACACTTCACGTTTCACTAATTTCAGCATCGGAGATATAAAGTATAGCTTAATTTCTGCTGCATCTTTCTATGTATTTGAATCTATGTTACTAATAAGTAAGCATAACAATTTTGAAGGTAAATAGGCATAAGAAAATATTTATTGCAATCTAAATTGGTCCCTCGTCCCACACTTCTAACTTTATTGAGTAAGCATAAGAAACAGTCATTTGGGAAAACCATCATTTACTTTAACATTTAATACATGTAAGGAATAGGGGTACTTGGGGTCAATACGTCGGTTCTTGCATTAGGTGGATTGTGGTTTCTTCCATAGAAGTTAAAGACACTCACAAGACCGAAATTCTGTACTTGCTAAAGTTTGATGCATTTATCTGCAAGGTGGCCCATTAAATTCATATGCATTCAATAATAAAATGTAGACTGGGCATCCAATGGGCAGCAGTGAGTTAGCTCTTCATTTTTCGGTTCCATCTTCGTCAGTCACATTGAAAGAAATACTTTTTGTAGTAAGGGGTTGTTACATTGTGCAACGTATGACTGACTACTTGTTATGTATGCGATATGTTACCGTAAACCAATGACGCCAAATAATAATAGTCCCACCATGAAACATTAATTGCATTAGTATGATGATTATATGCCAATTGTTTATGCAAAATGACTTACACCATATTCATCTTAGATTGGAAACATGGTTTTAAAATATTGAAGGAATTGCATGTAAAAGTGTTATTGCTATTCAAATGGCATTTAATTAACTTTAGGTATTTTCAAGATTTTGAGTGTGCATTGGTGAAATATTTATGCAATTGGCAATACTACTATGTATTTTGGCAGAGTAGTAAGTAGGTACATTAGTGCAACGTGTCATTTCTCCTTCCTAAATATTTTGCCTGTTCATGTTGGAATATATGGGCAATCTCATGCTCACTTATGCATATTATGTTACTACATGATCCATAACTAAATGGTGGATATCTTCTATAACCGTTCCATCAGGATACGGAGGTATTGCTCTCTCATACAGAAACAAGAAAACAATTCTGGCGAAAAAGAGTACAACATTCCCAATCAATTGAAAAGTTTTTCTTAGCAAATTGCATGAATAAATATATCTGCAGCTCTAAGAGAAATACTTGAATTTTGAATACAAACAATATTTCTTAAAATCGGAATTGAATATATAACAAATAAGTAGAATTGTACATACTGATAAATAGGCGTTGCATTTACCTATATAACATGTAGATATTAGCAATTAGCATCATAATCATAATGATGGGTGCAAAATTGCCGTAAACAAATGAATATCTAAAAGTAAACTAGGATAATATATGACGATGATTAGAACATTTGTTTTTATATAACTATTGGAAAACTGAATGATTCTGTACACGATTTCTAAAAAAAACAAGGAAGGGACAATAAAGCGACAGACACATATAAATCACAGATTTTTCTTTTTTCTCTCCTTGTACATTTAACAGACATACACTACGAACATACATAATTTTTCTGCATCATACATATTATTACATTACACCATAACCATTCAATCAGTCATGTCAGTCAATCTATTTGACTCCTCTGGTTGAATATAGAGAAGCCTTAAAATTACAAATCCAATGTGGTTCTATACTTTTAACTTACAGCTTGTACAGAATCTCTAATATCTTATTAGATTTAGGATTCATCATCATCTCGTCATCATCACCTTCACATACTCGGGTTCAACACTCTTGCTCTGTTATATATTTTGGTTGGTTTTGGTTTGGTATTGGTAGAATGGTTTGCTAATGTTGCTGCATTCTGTATATAGTAGTTGTGTATTTAACATAATTAATGTTATTTACCATTTCCGAATACAGAAATACCCCCAATAACAACAACAGCAATTTATTATTATTATTTAGAAGCCATTTAGAGTCAGAGAGGAGCAGACCAGAGGAGGACGAGAATGAGGAGGATGAGGTGAGAGGTAATTGTAGCTCAGTAGAGCAGAAATATGCAACTGCACTCTGCAAACTACTGAGAAATTGTTAGTTAGTAACAATTAAGTAGTTAGTATTATCAGGAGGTCTACATCCTTATAGTCTGTCTCTCTGTCTGAGGTTCTATAGAATTTGTTTTCCATTCCCCAAAAAGATTCTGGTTCACGCCAGAAAAACTTGCCTAAAACATAATTTTTTCATTGTCTACCCACGATAACTTATTGGATTTAAATACGCAGGTATTTATTTCTTGTTTTGTTCTTCCTGGTTTACTAGACTTACTATATTACATACTTTTGTACAATATAATTGGATTGGTATTGTTCTTAAAATGACTGTATTATTATTTTTATTTGCAATGTATCATGAATACTTATATACTGTACTAAGTAGACAAGAGATACCCACAATCAATGGTTATGAAAGTTAGGATTATTATATTATGGTGGTGAATTTAATGGACCCGAGAAGAGGTTGCAACCCAAGCTGAAAATGATGTGACATCATTATTATTACACGCCGTCTCGTATCTGCGGAGTACCTCCGGTTGCACGTGGAATACCAGCCACCCAAAACGGCTTTTTCATACATGTAAATCTTATACTTATAATATTACGCGTAATATCACCTATACAAAACGGTAAATGATCTTTTGTGGTGGTAATAGTAGTAATTGTTGAATTGAATAATATTATGGATACATAGAATACATAGAATACTTATGGCTAGATAATAGCTAGTCCTTAAGCAGTACAGTACTTATAACAGTAGTACTAGTACAGTAGATTGAGTAGATTACAGTACAGTACTCGTGTAATTATGTATGTATATATTTCATTCTCACACGTTAAGCATACATTTTGTCCACCATAATATTTTTAAATGCTTTAATGTCATCACTAATAAACAAATCCACGTCACGCGACACAAATAGCTGATAAGCTGATGGTTGGTTACGCTTACGTTACGATATACATTTTGTAAACCTTACGAGTTTGCTATTTGAATACTAATTTCAAATTGAAAAGGATATTTCCTGCACTCACCTACACTAAACGGTTGCTCCTTTAAAAATATTTGTAGCTTAAATAAAAGGAAGGAACCAGAAAGTGGGTTCGTACAGGAACTAGCCAAATCAGCATGTATTTAAACTACTCAAATAACAATATAAGAGAACGTTAATAATTATAGTAGTACATAACTACAACAATTAATTTAGTATATACTTACAATGTACAATGTCCGTAGCATTTAGGTTTATTAGGTACAGCATGTAAACTGCAACATTACATTACATTAGATATTACCGAGGAGTTGATCATCTTAACTTTGTCAGTTTATTCAGTTCTTCTGAAATACAACAGTTTTATATTCGTCAACAAATCAGTTTTGTTCCTTAACGTCTACGCAACTGACTCAATAGTATGTATTTTTGTATTTTAATAATTATTACACTATAAATAGTAGAGATAAATATTGGGGGCTGCGGAATGAATCGTATTCCACGAGAACAGGCCGAAGGGTCCTTAAAAATCCTCATTGCCGCTGGGAATTGTTATTACACTGATAAATTAAATATCCCAGAGCACTCTGAAGTGGCGTATAACTCACTTCCACTGTTTCCTGAATGTTTCCAAAGTTATTTATTTGATAGTGATCAATAATTGATGTTTACATTGCACCGATTCGTCGTGGTTTCTAATGGCTTGAGAAAATAAATATTTAAAAGGAGCATGGGCTACTGGTTATTTTATTGATGATGTCCTCAAGTGCTTCAGCTTATTTTGGGGGAGAGACGAGAGTTACTTAATCACATATATCTACTCATTGGAGTGCATCTGGTATATACAATTTTCTAAATGTACATAGACTTATATTTATGATATAACATTATCATAGTTGCTATCATGTATAAGTGAATATTCCATGCAAAAAAAGAAAAGTATGTTTAAATGATTAATAAATTAGCCCTATTAAATTGAGAGCAGTAAGTTAGTCTGTTGTTGGTAACTCTTATACGAAAAGATATATTGAAACGCGTTGAAATTGTTTGCCAATTATCAGAATTCGCATCTTGTTTATTTTTGTAGCAACGAATCAACTGGCGTGCTTAGTTCGGATTTTTTTCTTCTTCTTCAAAAGTTAAAAACTTGACTTTGCACAATACAAACATTTCTAGGTAGCTACACTATTCGTTTTCGTACGGGCCAGCAACAACTGAACATGTACTTGTACGGTTGTACCTTTTACAAATAAATAAAGCACCAAATAAAAATGAGAAAAATTGCAGATAGTATTAGTATATAATTGATACTTACACTTGGATTGCAATGACAAATAGGAAATAGATAAGTTGAGTAATTATAATATTTCTGCACTGTACAACCAGCGGATGAGATTTTTCAATTGATATTTTTCTCCTCTTACGATTACATAGTTACTTATTTATATTCATTCGTAAGAGGAATTGGGAGTGTCGAATTGGAGCACATTCGTAAATCTACTCTATCCAATTCGCTTTGTTTGAATGCTCAAGTATTTTATTTTGTCATTGCAACTATTACATTTTATTAGTTGCAAATAAAACCACTCCGCAGTTTCTCGTTCTCCACTCCAGGAAATTCAGATGTGTATTGGTTATATTTGTATTTACAAGACTTTCTACACTGTCCTTCTTCCTTTGGATTCGTTTTTTTGTTGTACCGGGAAAATTACAATCATGTATTTAATTTTCAGATATTTTTTACTTTTTTAAAGTACAGTATAAAGACATATTTGACAATATGCTTCTTATGTAGTAGGTAAATTAATCAGAAGACAGAATCTTGATATTTCTTAACAATCGAATTAACAGACTAGACTTGTCATTTACACATCTTTTCTTCGTCGTAATACTGACCAATTTCTATTTTAGAATTCACTGCCCCAGTTGAGTTATTCAGCACTGAGAACCCTTTTCCGGAAGTATTATTTACATAACTTGCACCTCCTGTAAACAAACACAGCCATCATTAGTATTAATTCCTTATACTATTAGATTCATTAACAAACGCCTTAAATTGAGGAGAGAAAGCGCTTAATTGAAAGCACTCCATCTTAAACATTGCTGTCACTTAAAAAGTACACATTGTAGGGATTACTAACATAATTTTTCAAACAATTTCAATGTGGCCGTATCCACATATAGTGTCATATCTTTAAAACTATGTAATACTTTGTAAAACTACCTTATCTAATTTTATCTAGTTTTTCAAAAATAATTGATAACATTTTTTAAAATGTAAAATGTAAAGACTAGGCATTTTCATAAAGTAAGATTTAAGTAAACAAAAACAAAGAAAAATATTTTATAGAATGGCATTGGCATAAAAATAAAATGTTAATCATACCAATAGGAGAGTTGGCTGTTTTTTCAACAGTGATGGCAGCCAGAGGAGAAGAGCTGAGTTTACTGGTGGTTACTAGGCTAATAGGACCTGTGCTTGAAATTCCATTTACTCCATTTACCGTGCCATATATCTTCTTCGTTGAATTGTTTTCTCCTGAAACCAATAAAATAAAGTTGTTACTCCAGCTATATTTACATGAAGCATTATATGATATATCTATTGCTATCAAAACCTTAAATAAATTTGAGATGGTTTAGAATAAAAAGCAAATGAACATTACCTATATGGCAGTTATTTACTGTTAGTGACAGCGGATATTGGGAATCGCTGGATTCCTCATGTTCCATGTCATTCTTTTTGGGCGGCTGTGTTGCTTCGGAGGGACTGTTTGGCTCAGATTCAGAAGACCTATGATTTTCAAGCGGCTCCGAAGACGAATGGGTATCAATTGCTGATCCATTGTGTCCTTCAATGTCCACATCTAAATCTTCTGGAATCATAGCTCGCCAGTCGAGGTGATCCCATTTCCCAAGCATATCTTTTTTCAGCGTAGATAGTCGTTGCTGAAGTGCAATTTTTTCACGTGCCAGCCGTTCCATTTCGTGCTCATACTCACGCTCTTTCCTTTTCAGTGTCTATAGAAAAGGAAATTCATCACGTGAGTTCAAATAAGTTACAAGAATATAGGAACATTCACCTGTGGTACACAATACACTACTTACTTAAGATTTAATATATAATATTCACACGTAGTAACCTGATAATGTCCAACGAAAAATAGTCTAGACCTAAAGAAGACTATCACTAAATAAATATGTAATATAGACTCCAATTTCACCCTATGCATAAAGAGGATAAGTACCAGACCAGGTAGTAGCTAATTAATTTCAAGAACATAAATACCTTTTATTACTATTTAATACTAAAATAAAAAGAAGTAACACCCGCAATTTTAATTACATTTTGGGCAGCGTCCCATAATAACTTGTCCCTAATGAGTTAAAAAAGTAGACAGTCTTGTGTGTTAGTGTATAGATAAGATCTGGATTCGGATTATTGGATAGATTGCTATAATAGCTACGTTGTACCTGGCAAAGAACCTTCTGTGTGACTGTATGACAGTCCATGCAATCTTTGACTCTGAGCTTATCCAGTCCAGAAATCAACGAATTCATTACAAACTAATAACATTTTATTTCTCTAGTTAAGGCCCAACAAAAGTAAATCTTAATTTAAAGACCTCCCCAATAAAAGTTTTATTGTACCAATAAAAATATATGCAACAAAACATTATTGCAGATTCCAGACTTATTATTTGTCTAGCACGTTGTATTATATTATTACTGTGGAATTAATTTAAAAGAGCTTTTGCATTAATCCATTTTCCGGAAGGTCATAAGCATGAAACAAGGGGTCAGTCAGTATAATAACGCTAACGCCTTTCCACGGAAGCTGAACGAAAGTAAAAAATTTGGAATTGTACTAATAAAGTATTACATAAATATACACTTACGAATAACACGCATATAGAATACTAACTGAATTTAACATTACTCACACATATCTACATAAAAGTTTGCTATTCGCAAGCATTTTTGCACATTAATATACCACTACGCATAAGATATACAAAAATGGTCTGCATGTTATTTAGATTATTTTGTGTGCATAGTGCATACGGACAAAAATTTCGGAATTGTAAATTCATACGCTCCAGAGAAAATAGAAAAATATAATCCATTTCACGTATCCTAAAAACAGAGGTACCACATCCATATCCACAAAACTACTCAACCCTATGCTCGAGCACACCACGTAGAAGTTAGAAGCATGCCTGCCTGGCCTGGTCAGAAACGAGAGGTCGAATTTCCAGTAGAGTAAGCACATGTTGAATACATTTTATTTTATGTACCACGTAGGCAAGTATGTAATTCCCTGTTCTGCGGCATGACCACAATAACACAATGAGTACATACTACATACAATATACAGAATACAGCGTACCACAAGCGGACTAGTACCTACTAAATTATACGCAGTAAGAGCATTTGTTTTATCATATAAATACAATAACTAAAACCGGTAAAACGACTTTTTAACCCGCCTGAAAGGGAGACAATGAACGATCAATTACATCTTTACATTCAGTTGGCAAGACGAGTCAACAATCAGCAGCAGTGTCCATTTGCTATTTCAATGCCTAATCCTTAAAATTCATTTACTTAAAAGTAGTCGGCGTAGGTCAGTCCCATTTTTGCAAATTGACATCCTTTGACTTTCAATGTTTTGTCGGAATGACAATGGGACATTTCGTATTCGTATCTTCTTTCTGGGCACATAGCAACACATTCAGCTTCCTAGCTCCCAACTTACAGTCGCAATGGCAATGAATCTTAGATATCTTCTTCGATTCTAAACTAAATCCTTAGCTGTCAAACTCTAGTAGTTTGCTATAAAATACAGAACTTCAATATAGGAGCAGAGCATCTCTAGTATAGCTTTAGCCCTTAAATTACATATAGATAGGTCGACATTTCCTTTAAAAAATCCATCAAATTGGCTATCAAATTCACTACAGGTAAATAGACTCATCGTCATTAAAGAACTGTCATTGTCATTACATTGGCGTACCTTATACATACTTATACCCATTATAATTATGCTGTATACTGTATATCCTTCCTAACTAAGTCCATCCATTAATACAGTTCTCATATTTTCTTTCTCTGCGACTTACTTTTTAGAGTTGGGCTTGGGACTAGTTTCTACACTGGATATCCAGTTTTATAGGATTTATAAGAATAGAGAAGTAAGTATATGAGGTCGGACATGGACATCGCACATTCGCACATGTCTATCCACCGTGTGCTCAGCTCAGCTTACATAAGGTTCTTCCCTAGCTTAAAAGACTCAAGAAAGACAAGTCAAGTTTTCAAGTTGGAAGTTGGAGTAGGTGCACTGACGATGAGGCAAGAGAAAGTCAATACAAAATACCTACCAAGAAAGACTAGCAACCTACAACCTACAACAACCTTCCTACTAAAGCAAACCCTTCTAATTCTTACTAACCTCATGTATTAGAAAGGACGTGGTACGGGTACGTAGTAGTTCGACTCACAATGTGAATCGTATAGGTACTATGAACTACGAAAGATACTATGCTACAGCTACGTGACAGGTTGGCAAAGGAAGCATGTATCATGTGCCCACGTTCCACGTCATTATCAAAGAACGATTTCTTTACATAACAACCCCATTTTACTATCAAATTGCAAAATGGCTAATAAAAACATAATCTGAACTTTGAACTTGATTATACGAGACAATATTATAATACTATGCAATAGTACAATGCTAAAACATTTAGCTATATAGCAAATTGCACGATATACTAGTGTTATATTCTACATGCTTCCAAATATCCATCGGAAATCCTCACTGTGTTGTATGCAGAATGGTGAATGCAATGATTGCAATGTCATATATGTCAGTTATGGAGAGGAGAAACTAAATTCTCAGTGTTTCATAATTCAGTTTTCTTCCTCCATATCCCACAAAACGGAACACTGACGCAGTTAGAAATTGAACGACATTTCACCACGACATACTATAGAATTCTTGTCCTGACTTCTGAGGCTGGAAAATCAATAGCCACATCATCCGATGCAATAATAGATGTAAGTGTTGTATATTGGCATAGTTCTTGCAATGCAAACTTGGTATTTATAATACATAAAATATGTTAAGTTTACATAAGTAGGTAATGAGAAATACTTTTACATCTAAGTATAATATGTCTACGAGTTAGTACTCGTAGACATATTATGGTAATTGTAATATAATAACGCTGAAGATACAGATGCTACAATATTTTGAGAGTCGTATATTAAATTGGCACTTTTGATGAGTAGGTTTAGATCAAGATAGCTACTTATTTTTCTTTACTATGCTTGCAATCGTTAGCTCATTGAATTCCTTTTCCCATTTGCAAAAACAAATTCTTTTTCGACATTCCAATAATTGCACTGAATCTGAAATCATTAGGATTACTTGCTCAGTTAAACATTGATACATTGTATCACGAGGCACGATTATACTATTTACAGACATAAATGTATTTTATTATACATAGTAAACTATAATGGGCTACAGGATTCACACGATTATTCCAAGCTAACAAGCATACGTTGCACAGAAAACAATGTGTGGATTTAGTTACATAATCAATCTAGCTTAGCCACGCATCCTAAGTTATCTATCGAACGATATCTAGACATTATATACTAACGAGGAGAACACAGCATAAGGTACCGTGGGGTCTGATACATCAAAAAGATTCAGTTTGCTCTAAGAATGTCTTATTTATTTTGACTTCATAATGTCCATTGCGACATAAAATGCTTAAAAAGTTATCGGACGCAACAAATATGAGACCATTTGGTCAATACTTACTGGATTTATGACTATATAGTATACGTTGAAGTAAAAGGCAAACCGGAATGATTTGCATTCTGCATATTAACAGAATATTGATTTAAGTTATTCTCCATTACTCCTGTTCAAACTAAACCGGAATAGTAACTATACATTTCTCCGTTTTCCTTTAAATTGACAAATTAAGTATAAATGGAAATCAATTTTAAATTGTTTGAAAATCAAATAATCTATCCAGACGTAAAGAAACATATAGGAAAACTTCAATAGGGAATATCCTTTTCCATTTTAGGCTAGCTTAACTTTTACAAGGAGTTTACACCAGTTTTCATGGCTCTGCATGTGAAACATAAAACAGTATCTGTATCACTGATTTACACATTATCAATACATTATTATGATTATAACCTTTATTTGTATTGTGTCCATTAAATATGAAAAGAGTTAAATTATGATTTAAAGAAAATGTGTTAGACTAATTGATTAAATTACCTGTATGTGTCGGAGGGAACTTCTCAATATAGCCAAATTTGAGATCTTTCGGTCCTCGAATGCGGGGAGCTGGCTCTTCAGGAGTTCGAAGCACTCCTTGAGATGTGCTCTCCGATTTTTCTCCAATTTATTGTGAACCTCTCGAGTTCCAGAATTTCGGTTGTTATTGAGACTGGAGTTATTACTTGAATATGAAAATACGTACAAATATTATTTCACAAAACCAATATAATTTTAAAAAATACTAAAGCACGGTGTATGTAGAACTAAAATGTAGTAAACTAGTGAACGAAAAATAAATTTCATTGCAATACTCGGTACATTTACAAAGTGTGTTGCGGGTGCACTACTTATATATTAGTTTTGGAGGGCTGCACAAAAATTTACGTGTGTTAATTAACAGAATGGACTACTAATTAATATTGTACGGGTCAAGTGTTAACAATAGAGTTATTGATGAGTGAATACTTTTTTGTGATCCGATTGGTCCCTCCATTGAAATCGAAGGTTGGCGACTGGTTAATTTGATTGATGCGGCGATAGGAATGGTCTGGCGATATTTTGAAACCATTCACTGGTTCAGGTACTCTTGGGAGGCTTGTTGTTGTATTGGCATGATGGCTTTTGAAAGCAGCCTGTGATAAATAGTGTATTCCATTCGGGACGACTCCGTGATTATTGACGAATCCATTGTTATGACTGGTAGTAGGTATTGCAACTGAGGCCGTACCATTGCTAGGCAAATCTGGGAATCCTTTCTCACCTAATAAATACAAACAAAATTACAAAATTAGCAATGCTACATAACAATAATAGATTTTATCATGCTAAGTATTAATGATCCACTACAATTATACATTTCTTTCTACATAATATATGGTGGTATCTACAAACTTGTTCCGAATTTCTATATCTTTTGAGCAATATTTCATTTCATGTCGTATTATACAAACTGGAATTGGAATACAGTTTAACATACAATTACATGCAACAGTTTATTTGACATTGGCCCTGAATGTGTCAAAATAATTACTTTAACTGTGCATGAATGAATCTATATGAATTTACTGTACCTACATGTATGTACCTATTGCATTTTTAAGTATGTTATGTAATTTAGCAAATTTGTAACGCCAAGTTTATGCGATTTGTCAGATTTCACGAAACATATACAAGGTAATCAATGAGTGGGTGTTTTCTATAAATTATGTAAGGCTTAAATCGATAGTTGTTGATTCTCTCCCCTTTTGACGGAAATTATGACGTCATACCGCGTGCATGCATAAACCAGTGGCTAAGTTAACTTAACTGTTACGCATAAAGCAGTGAAGCCAGCATAGCAGCAGCACAGTGAAGGTTTCATCCAAACATAGATGCCTACTTTATGGGAAAATTTTCAATACCAAGTAGGTTGCTCAGAGCACGTGTAAATAATATAGTTGCAGGAATGTGCACTTTAATTGCATTTAGTACCTAAATACATTACTAGTTGGAAAACATCTTAAGGTCGTATCTATATCTGCTTCTGTCATGACATGTTGACAGCTTAGAGTGTATGTGTTTATTAAAGAGTTTGCAGAGCAATAATAATAATAATATTATTATTAGGTTAGATAGATGGTTTATTTTATTAAGGATTAATTTTAATCCTAAGAGATTAAAGATTAGATTACAACATAAAAGTATTACTGCAGCGTGGCTGTGTCTATGGCTCAAAGCAATAAAGACAAAAAATTGCAAGCTTAAAATTTACAGCGTTATTCTGATAAATAATACATACATACAGATATATGTACATACCTATAATTATGTGAGCGTTAGTGGGTTCTGGTACCAAACCAAGCTAAAAAATAATGTCTATGTAGATAGGTATATCCTATAACCATGTAAAATTATGTAGCTATGTGTAATAAAGGCAGAAGTACAATACAAAGACTTGTCTGTTGAATGGCTTTGGTTTTTGGATGGATAGATAAAATATAGTAGAGAAGAGAATCCTTTTGGTACATATTATATCAGAATTACATAGATAGGCATAGCTATTATTGTGGCTCCGATCCGACTCGACTGAGTCACAATACAACGATACGATGAGCCAACATTGAACATGAGCAGGAGCAAACGTAGTATATAAGTATAGTAGTATTATAAAATAATGTAACTCACGTGAAGCTGGCCTTGAACTTGTTCTCGTGAAGTGAATGCAACAGAATACACAATACCCATAATGCCAATATACATTATATTACGTATGTTATAATGCACGATAAAAGATAGAAAAGCAAAAACTTTAATATTAGGAAATCCACAGATAAAAGAGGACAGAAAGAGCATAATATTCTATTGTACAATGTGCTACGATGATCTATTCATGATCATGACCAACAACCAATAGTCAAAACCTATCAAAAAATATTTACTCGTGCGCATTCATTTGGAAAAATCTTGGACGCTTTTGCATTCGGAATCAATGTTTAATGAACTGGGCGGCTCTAATATTAGATCTCAATTTACCAACCATTTGCTAAATTTGGCTATTATCCATCCGCACTAGATTCCCATGCTACATAATATAATCTGGAAAATTCCTTTGATTTTGCTATTGCTAAGATTTCCTTTAAACGCTATTATTACGCAACTCTTTAGAATCTTAAAGAGCTAAGAAGGATGAAGTTGAAGCCAAGTGAAAGTGAAACACCCGCTTCCATTATCTGCAGGTACCTATAAGTACTTTTCTTTAACAAAATAGCACAACACGTTTTCTAAATTAGTCTTCCCTTCCTACGTTTCAATTATTATTTGCACTATTAGAAGCGGTTAAGTAACTTTTCCATGTGTGCATCCTTTTTCAAATAGGCTCGTTCATACATCAAAGGGAATCATTACGTTAATGCTACTACAATCGATATATGCATAGGTACTACTAATAGGAAGATATATACTTAACTTGCTATCAAACAAATACTATATACTATTCTGCATATGCCACTTACATTCAACGTATGCTCGCATTCCCATGCATGCGCTAAACACTCATCTCCAATACAGATAAAGATGAGATTCATGGAATTTGAGAGTTTGTTATTCATTCATGACTTACGTACGTTTAGGTAACTTTACAAAAAAACTTGAAACTGAAATATTATCTAATTAAATATTTCATTAACAACATCAACAATAACCTCATGCATTCAGCCAATATCTACTCTACAGAGATGATAATAAAAATGATTAATTAATATACTACTATCCACTTGAGAGTGTTAGTGTTGAGAGTACGTTATTAAAATTACTATGCCCTACTATAACATAATTGAGACCTCGCCACTAAAATACTACAGATATACTTATATATTAACTTACTAAAAGCACGTTTTACTTATTCAGTTGGTGATATCCTAAGTACTGATATCAGAGAATACATGATACAACTATTGTCAGTCTTCAATTTATCAAAATAGTACTATGTACATATATTCTAAATATTTTAAGCCATACAGATACAGACTTACGAAGGCTTTTTCGAGAATGTATAAAAAACAAATAAATTAGAGTTATTTTCTCAGAAATACTAAAGATGCAATAATAAATAGTTTATTTTGTCTACAATTATACAGAGACTCCTAAAATGTTGCGATGATGATTGTCTCTCACTATATTGTAGGTAAGTTGAGCTTCTGTGTTAACATTGGCAATTTTAACTATGTTTAGAAATTCAGTAGGTAAAGGTGTCAAAACTAAATGTTGTACGTATACATTAAAGCTCACTACTACTATTACAGAGTTATAATACTCCTTCGATCGAAAAAAGTAGTGCATTAGTAATCTAGACTAGGCTGTAGGTTCTTCTTTTACAAATGCAAAATATGTGTAACAATAATAATAATGCTGACGATTGATTATAAACGTTGATTTCATCTGTTTTATAATCGACTGAGCGTCTATAAAAATACAAGTTTATGGGTTTCTCTATCCCAGACATAGAATTAATAAAAGGATTTTTTCATAAATTAGATTATTAAGCCGATATAATACTCTTCATATCTACACTGTTGAGAGGCATTTGAGAAATTAAAATTACAGTTTAAGAGCACCCTGAAGCCTATCTTCTGCCTAGAAATATATATTAGCATAGAAAGGATAACAATAATGGGAGGAGGAAAAGTTTATGCGAACTCCTCCTAAATTTCGCTTATAATAAATATATAGTATAGCTACTTTGATACGGCCTTGTAACTGTGTGTAACACTGTTCCAGTCAAGTATTGCTATTACATATTGTTAGTTAGTTTTAAATACTATTACATAAGCATAAGTAAGCAATAATGGGAATTGTGAATTATAGAGTTCGAGTTAGACAGAAAAGTGAGTTGAAGTCGAAGTTGAGTTGAGTGAGTATATCCAAATTAAAGTTGAGCATGTGGTGATAAGTTAAAAGTTGCAGAAAATCGCTAACTTGTTTTACAACGCAGAATAAGAACAACAAGAGGCAAACTGACCAAAGCCAGGCCAGGCCAGGCAAGCAAGCCAAACCAAACCAAACCACGCACTAAACTCCTTTAATCCTACACTCTACACTCTACACATACATAATATAATACCTAATCTTATTTAGTAACAGGAATGAGTACGGTTCAACACAGAGCAAAGACATGCAAAGCAATGTGCTCTGTAATGTATGTATTAAATGTATATGCCTTATATGAGCAGATTTATTGCGAAGTTGCACGAAGTTACACCATACTACATGAATCGAGTCATAATATGTCATGCGGTACAACACATAAGAGTTAAGCTTTAAGCAAAATATATTTATATGGAGACTCGACACAACTCAACTTAACTGGAGAGCTAGTTGCTTTGGAGTTCTGTTCTGTTTCGCCTATTGCTGGTTTTAGTTTTAGCTTTGTATAATTCCCTTGTACGTCTAATATGTTAACTTAACTTAACCCCACATGGATAACTTGCCATTATAAATATCACCATCATGTTGAACTGGAGGAAATTTGCAAAGGTCATTAACTCATTGTGTAGGATTGCTAAACTACTCTACTCACTCCGGCCGGCCGCGTCATCACAATCCCAACTCACTCGTATAGTGTACTCTATGTACAAATAGTGTACGTAGTACGTATGTACTACACTATGCCTTTACTTATTACTTATTTATTCTATTAGCTACAATTAGGCAGTTAGCAACAAAAATAACCATTCAGAGTTAAACTCCCTTTCTTAGGGTTATCTATCTATTCATGGATTTTTATATAATCAACTAATATATTGAGTCATAATAATATCACAGCACAAGTAAAAACTTTATTACTATCTGCACTTTTTTAATTCCAGCCAGCACTCATCTTCATGTTCATTATTCTCACTTAATGAGAACTGAGAGCCTCTTGATACTCTTTGGGGTTTTCACATTTATTGGTTACAATTGCAATAAATGAGAACAATATTTAACTATCTTGTGTTGTTGAAATACGGACGATACGTCAAAATATGTGGGTATGTGTAAATGAAAGAGTTTAAATGTTTTCTGTATCTCATGATAGCGTTTTTTATAACTACTTAGGTTTAAAACATAAATATTTGGTTCATTTAGCATGTGTATCAATGTCGATACGTAGTAGTATTCATAATATAATAGTATAATACTATACTTTAATAGTGTGTAGGTATGCCATATATGTTATGTGTCATCGTCATCATAAGGATGGTACGTGGCAGAAAATTACAGTCGGCAATTCTCAAACTCGAAACCCCACAACAACAAACATTATTATAATTCCTATTTCTATTGCTGTGCTAACTTAAATACACACTACAAGAAATATTTGCATACACTACAGTAAACAGTATGGTTAAGCTATAGAGCCTGTATAGGCCTATGCATTGTGCTAAACCTCGTTTAGCCAACTCCAATTAGTGATATAAACTTATCAGTAGAGTGAAACGAGTGAACATGTTTGCAAAATCCTCTGAACGTCAAAACTCTAGGAATCAGAGTACACGTGTTAGAAATATGCATAATACATGCTACAGTTTTACACTTTTACACAGACGTACTAAAACGGCTTGCTATCAACAGTAGGAATTGGGAAGGGAGAGAACTCAAGAGCCACACCACACCATATCGACAATAGTCGTCAGCAAGCGCAGCAGCAGAAAGGGTTAGAAGGGAAAAGAACAAACAAATGGGAAATACGCAGAAATAGCAAGGCTGAAGCGCCCGATGCAATGCAATAATAGAGAATTCCCTACACATGCACTACATGTGTTCATTCTTCATCCTCAGCCTAGTATACCTAACTAATATACTACTATATTGTGTATGCAGGAAGCAAAAATAAATGTATCTTCCTAAAAATGTCATCATAATAACCAGGAATAATTTTGGGGCTACCAGCTTGACTTTACCTAATATATTACTGCATTACTTTAGCTTTCCTGCAAACTAGGACAATAACATTAAATAATGAAGCTTTCAAAACTCATGAAATTACAATTGCTCTGAAGAATTTAAGTGTTAAAGTTAGGATTTATGCAGAAGTAGTCTAAATATTTATGTACATACTTACATACAATATATTATTTGTGAGATTCACCGACAGAACTAAAATATTGAGTGTTGAAGAATTGTCTCACTTACTAATAAATTTTTAGTGTTATGTTATATAGTTTGCAGGATAGATCCTAACAACTTTACTTAACAAAGATACCTAGAGGGTCAAACATTGATAAAGATCTAACCAATGCAATAGCCATTAATTGGAAATAATATGCAAATTGCTCATCACAAAGAATAGTCCTACATGGATGATAATCTTTGATATGTCTGCATTTGTATATATCCTCTATCACTGCCAGACGTTCTGCTTTTTGGTAGCAAAGTTTTTCTTCAATACTACCGTGTTATGTATTCTATTTTGCGGTATGTTAAACAGGTATATCGTAAATGAGCTTACTATTAAAATGGTACAAGGTATGTGGTAGCCATTAAGGTGAGGAACTAACAATACTATTATTGAGTCTACCTTTGGCTTTGTTGCTCATAATATTAAACGATAATATATCGATCGTTATCATATCGCTTAAGTATATACTTTATAGTAAAAATGTTTATTTAACTATGCAATATATAAGCATAATGATACTTAGAATACAAAATTCTAACTACTGGACTCTCTGCACTCTATTGTATGTACCTATAGATATGTAGCTTAATTGTTGTAGGCAATACCATTTAAATATACAAATATTATCCAAGTCAAGTACGAACGACTTCTAGGACAGATACTAACTGAACAATTGCATTTGTAGTTGTAGTTATAACGTAATGAAGGAAAGGTCCAATAATGGTCCTATGTAGCACGCCATCCTGCTGTGCTTAGTTTAAAAGTAGGAGAATCCTTGAACTGAAAGGAAACTGACGATGAGCATGGAACATCTAAGGGATACACGTTTTTCAGATTAGGGCATATATAGCTAAGCTATTTAAGCTGAAAGGTATCTTTAGGCAGTTCATGAGAAAAACAACATTACAGATATTTGTTACTTTGTTATGCTTCAAAACTAAATCAGCGTAACCAAGAACAAGCAAAACGTAACGTAAGGGATTTCGAGATTATTTACAACATAATAATGAGTCAAAATCTACGGTCAGCAGAAAAACTTATTTTTGTTGTTCGCTTTTACAACAGTGCACTGTCATTATTATTTAAGACAGAGACAGAATATTTAAGAGCAATGTTTTTGTTTGAGGGTTTCACTCTAAAGCTAGAACTTCACGTGGAGTGAGCATGGGCATTTTGGACATCCCTTAACTCTTATCCCTATCACATAGTGACAGGTTTTTTGTCTGTGTCTTTCGCTTTCTGGTAATAGTTATTGTTATACAAATACTTATCTTTGAAGAACCAAAGTTCAGTTCATGCATGGGTATTTACAATTACAAAACTAAAAGCGATTCTAAATATATTCAAAGAGTTCCGTCCTATGCCCTACGACAAGTACGTTTTTCTGGCTCACTGACTCATTTTATTAAAACCAGACTGCCTGCATGAATGTAAAAGCTTATTTAGATACGATGAAAGTTGGATGGAATTGTTTATTTAAGGATCATGATAATTATGGTTAATTTAAGGGAACGTTGTTGTGTTCTACACTAATGTGAATAATAATATTACTACATTACATATTACATGTACTTATAAATATGATATCAGAAATATTATAGATTGTGCAAGGCTTACTTATGTTAATATTGGACCACTGTAATATTATTTTTCCTTCCAGACATAAATATGTAAGTAAAGCTACACTAAATACAATAAATTTTAGTATTGCTATAATTTAGCCTTAACTAACTGCGTCGTATTGGGCTGTATCATAATTCTTAATTTCATAATGTGCGTGTCTTTGCGTCTCTAGTCCTATAAAGATATTGTAAATGTGAGCATCTGATGAGATACAAGCCAAGTTACTACCAATCCCACAGGATAGAAATATTGAAAGATAAACATGAAATCTTAGTTATGGGACTATTACACTATAACTATGCTAACGACTTTACATTATATTATGCAGTAAATGCTTTTGTCATCTTTAAAGCAATGTAATGTATTTACTACCGTTTACATATTACATTAGAGCACAGATATTTACTTCCAATATTACTACTATTCAATGCGATAGTAAGTTAGTAAGGCAAAACTGTTAAGTACTGTTTAATTGAGTTCACTTTGCAGCCTGTTCTACATAATAATAATAATATCAGTATCCGTCTGTTATCAGAATGAGATTCAAGACAAATGAGTTAGTTAACTCAACTAACACTCTGTCTGTGTAATAATGCCAATACCTATTTGAATTTGTTTCCGTAGACATTCTACGGTACTACTACTACTAACTAAACTCACTCACAGCCACAGCCTCGCAATCCTAAATATAGATATTTATTGTGATTGTGATAAATATTGACAAGAGTTGAGCTGAGACTCGATAGCGACATGACCCAAAGTTTAAATGTATTCGAACTGGGAATACAACTCTTAACTAAACATATACCCAGACACAGACACAATAAGTAAGTCACTCACAAAGCAAAGTAAACTACATATAAGCAAACTTTGCAAATCGGAAAGTGACCATTACTATGCTGTTGACGTAGTTGTAGTTACCTGTCTTGTCACATAAATAGTTGGATAATATATCTAGCTTAATTTGATATATATTTATATATTAGTATTCCAGTCACTATATAATATACTATATATATATAATGTTAAAGGTATGTATGTACACCAGCTATACAAGATAATAGAATGGAATATTTGGAGACAGATTAGTACTACAACTACACTGTACATAATATCTTTATCAATATTAATGCATAATAAACAGTATTCCATATACAAATAGTAATATGTATCATGTGCAACACTCACACAAATACACCATACATAGATGTAGATCTATACCCAATATTTATTGTGTATTTTTATGAGATGAGACGATGATGAATGCTGGATGATAATAATATAATATAATGGTTCTGCAAGTTAAGTGCTCTCTCTTCTGGCTTTTTTGCAAGTAGTGCAATTATTGGACTGCCAACATCAATATTAATATTGTCATACCTATTTATAATGTTATGTATTGTAATTAGACAGCAGCCGCACCAAGCCAAGCCAGGGCACGGGAGCGAGCGGTGGGATGTTTGTTACTTTGTATGTCATGTATGAATTATGTATACCTCTATATGAAGGTAGCTAAAAGCTATAAGTATAATATACTTAAATATTATCACGTTACATTATTATTAATATTATATCTGCACACACTGCACAGGCACATGTTTATTACACGTCAATGCTCACTGCTCCTGATTGTGAGTGATTATGGTCCTACTTACAAATATTTAGTGGATCTATGCAATGTAGGCAGAAAAGTAATTAGCATCTCATTTACGGTACATGACATATATATTTACCTACACTCATGCCATGCATTGCAATGGAAAAAGTTACAGTAAAGCCACAAACAATGCACAAGTAAACTAGTTATGTACTAATTATTGTAATATTGTGAACAACGTGGGGGAATTAAGTGATCTTAATACATCGAAACAGTTGAATTCTAGTTTGAATAGTTTTGTCTTTAGATTTTAACCGTCGAGAGTGTATTAATAAATTTGCGCCACATAATTGAATAAAACGTACATTTTTAATAATCCAGAAGTTACAAGTTTTTCATGAGATCCAAAATTGTCTATGAATTCTAGTTACTTATATACTATACCTTTCCTGCTTACGCTTACTACTAAAGCTTAGTTTTCATAAATCGTGTCTTCGACTCCGCGAGTAACTAATCTACAAATCATTATCAGTTGCAGATTCTAAAGAATAATTTATAAGTCAAGTAAATAACTGCTGAGGTAATAATATTGGGCAGCTAAGTTTAATGGTTTTTTAGTGGTGTGAATGTGGGATGCAATATATCGGCAGCATTATAATATTATAATTCACTTCCTCTTATGCATCATAAAACTATATGCGAAGCAGTGTGTGCACTCTACGTCTACATATACATATATGTATAGCACATTGCTTAAGTTATTGGACGTAGTATACTGTTACTATACTGCACTGCACTGGTGTGTATGTGTGGTAGCAGCTAGTAATGTTTCCATTGAGTTCGGCTTAGAATTTGCAAAGCTCTGATACCCTGATCCCACATACATACATAATATTAATGCACCTTTACATCCCTTCAGAGATGCTCTCTTAATAAAAGATTGTAAAAATTCTGAAGGGTTTTAATTTATCAGGTAGTCCAGGGCAATACCTAAAAATTATATGATGATTCTACATTTGTGCTAAAGCCAATTTCAATCCTAGTCTAAGTTAATTACTATTGTAAAAATTGCAAGTAGGTTTCTGGGCTGAGTCACACCAAAATTGTGACTCACAGTAGCAGTAGCTCAGACAGCACTGTGTGTTTATGCGAGTTTGATTTATTAATGCGTGACATAATAGTGTAGCACATTATTTTGTTTTATTATTCTAAAAAATTTATTATGTTTTTAAACGCTCGGGTTGGGATTTCAAAGTGAAGTTACCGAGCTGAACTTAAGGTTATGGAGCCTATTTGTGTTATGAAATATACATACATGTGCGAATAGTAGTAGTAGTACTGCAATTTGTTCTTTAACGAACTGTATGCACATTATACATGTTCCAAATGAACTATAACGGAAATAACATTTAATTTCTATCACTGCTATTCATAACGTGATTGTAAATGAAAAGGCAACAATTAGTAGTACAACTATTTTTGTCATTGCATTCATGACCTAAAGTAATGTTGTGATATGACCTAGTTAGTAACAAATATTTTACGACCTAAAGATACCTATCCAACATTTTATTGATTTTATCTGCCAAACAAAAAATAAAGTACATGTAGGAGCAAAACATTATTAATTTCAATAGTGTCATAAGCTTTTAATTGCTGTTTCGCGAACAATTTGTACTCATACAATGTTGTTTAGTATTTATGAAAGGGTGACGTGAAATTTTGTATTCGTGTATTAGTTTCCATTTAATTGGGAGCAATGATATGATAACACAAACAATTTTTCCTACAATGCACAACTGATTGAGGGGTCAATACATTGAAATTAGTTGTTGATAATTTACACAGCCAATACCGTGTATTTGTCGACGGAAAATAGTGTCGCATAATTGATCGGTATTACATAGTCAATATATGGTATATACATATCTAGTATTTAACTGAACTGCACATATGTAAAATTTCCTTTTAGAGTATAATTTAATGTTAATCCAAAATTAGCAATTATTTGACTGTGCCTTATTAGCATGCCTAGCTTAATGAATTAGTAGGTACTCTAGGTACTATTAAAAATTTTGTATCCATCAATTTCCTAAACTATACATACATGCAGATTGACTTAGCAAAAAAAGTAAAGTTTGCACAGTGCCAATGCCAATTGCCAAAGTAGAGAGACATATTGCACGTGCTTAAAATAAGAGTTAGTCGTTGTGTACTGTAAACTGTACAGTGCACATGTATGTTTTATAAAGATAGTACATATATAGTAGGCCAAGTAGTTAGTTAGTAGGTAGCTGAGGGCACTCGAGTTGTAATTTGCATTATCTTCTTTACTGCATTGCATTGACTTAATAGTTAAACGAAGGCAACACACATAGCTGTATGTACACCACATTTACCACGTTAAATATAATATATGTACAATACAAGGAACTATTCTTAGGCATTTCAGGAACATGTACATGTACCATCTCCGATAAATTTACGAGCCGGCACGGTGACGGTGTGTATTTATTCATAAACTACGTTACTGTGTGCCGTGTGCCAAAGTTCATCCTCATTCAGTTAGCAATAGTCACAGTAAACAATAAATGAGCAATTTACTATTAAATTAGTTAGCGTGAAACTCGAGACTTAGGTACTTTAATGAAGAGAATGGAATAATGGAAAATATAGTTCAAAATACATGTATGAAATCGATGCAGTTTTATAGGGATCGATCCTTATAAAATGTAGAGCGAGACGTAGTACGTAGTCTAATACTTATTCTATTACATTTACCATATCCTGCCTTTTTTCAATTTTTACATAAGCCGCAATCTACATCGACCAAAGCATAGAGCAACTGATAGTATTAATTTAATTTAGATAGGAGCATTGTTTAGAGCAGGACATGCTAATGTAGGGTTATCTAATTCGTCAACCGCAAGGACCCTACCTTACATATATTAGATTAAGTATAATATTAAGTATGTGTATAGTGTATTGTGTATATCTGTTACGGAGAGAAAATCCATGGCGTACAGAATTTTACATGAAGTTTAATGTATATAAAATGAGCCTTTATATGACTTATACTACTGCTGTGAAGGTATTTACAATTTACATTGAATTGAGTTGTCACAAAAGCCGTATTTTTTTATTGCCTTCGCTTTGGCAGAAGTAGGGAAACGTATTTTAAGTATTTTCTACATGACTCTACCGTACAAGTATTTACCATTTACTGTCAAATCGGAATGAAATATTGTTGCTGTGATTGAAGTGCTGTTAGGTGAGCTCATGGCGATCACAGGTTTTGTATTGTATTATAATATTACTATATAGATAGGTATAATAGTAATATGCATAGTATTACTTACCAGCCACCTATTTATAAATAGATAATGTTCAAAATACCAAGTAGATTTATGTAAAGCGAAAATTAAGTATAAAAGATTGATAGTAGAGTAATAAGGATAATAAGTAAATAGAGATAAGCTGTTTTCAAAGCAATTGTTCCATGTTTGTAATTTTTATCTATGTGTATCTGCTGCTCATTAGTCATTACTGCCTAGATAATTGATTGTATTTAGTATTAAGTTGTATAAAAATGGAATGTTTGCATTGCAATTCCAGGTAACGCACGTAAGTAAAGTTTACGCCTTATTATGGTATGCGAAACGTTTTATATGTATAATAATAAATTCGAGTGTCAAAGTGACCTGGACGTACGTGTCGTGTAAGCATCAAAGGCATAGTTATAAATATGATTGACAAGTTACACAAACAAAACAACTAAAAAGTAAAGTTGTCGATTACTCACGTTTATCTATGTGTCCATTATAAAACTAGAGAGTCGAGAGAGCTAAATATTGCTCTGACTAAGAAACGAAGAATTATGTAAACGTTGAGTATGGAGATAGTAAAATTGTCGATAACAAAACTAAATAGGGATGATAGCGAGTTGAATTGACATAAAAATAATGCTAAGAATTTTAAGTAGAAACATGTGCATTACTTACCACGTGCTTCCACCTCAGCTTTATACTCCAGGTATTTGGCAGCTTCAAGAAGTGTTTCCAGTCCCATCATAGGTTGGAAGAAACTTTCCCGAAACTACCCGGACGGCCGCTTCCCAAACCAGCAATGCTAATGCTGGTCTATGGGTCTCTGCCTTATGTCACAGTGAGGAACCAAAAGGAAAGTCAAATTGGAGCCTGACAATGTCACTCTTCAGTGGAACAGTGGAGTCGAGGATCCGGGAGTATTGGCCAATGGTTTCGCTTTGGATTGTAGTGAAGATTTTGTAAGCATTCATTAAATCTGTGTTTCTGCAAAGGATACCTGGGACTGTAGTTGTAGTTGTAATTGGAAAATAAGGAAAACTAAAATTTTGAGAATTATCCAGTGTGCAATTGGTGTTGGTATTGTTGTTTTTGTATTTACTGGTCTAGTTGTATAATAAATATGGTAGTATTAGGAGGTAATTGGCGTAGCGAAGTCAGGTCAGGACAGGAGGTGGACTTGAAACCGCTGCTGGTTTCGGCTTCGACTAAATTGACGATAAATATAATTGTGAGGACGTTCCTTTAAAAAACGATGCGAAAAAATTGGAAGCCAGATTGAAATATGCGTTGAGGAGGAAGGGCGGCCAGGTCACGTCACATATGGGTGACGTATACGTACCTAGGTGCCCTACTGCTGAAGAGTCATTAAGTCGTGTGTGTGTTGTGAAGGACACAACTTATTGACACTTGTGACACATGCACACTGATAGAGTGAAGAATTGACACAGGTTCCAACTCCTATGCCCATTCAGCGATACTTGTTTTCTTCTTCTCTATAGAATTTTATTGGAACGGAGGAGATGATTTGGCCAGCTAAGCTAAAAGAATAGGTTTCCTTTCTTTGGTGAGTAGTTCGGGGAGAATGAGAGTTAGTTGTATTTCGCCTGGCTCTTCGGATCGAAAGAAAACTGACCGCACCACGGTTCTCGAAACCAACTTCCCTGGAACTTGGAACGGAACGAGGAGAGTTCCTTCTTTCTTCGTGTAATATGCCGATATCCAGGCGGATTTTAGTGCGATAACCCGATAAACATAGAACGCAGTTGAGAATAGATCGAACAATATGTCGAATGATTTCCAGGCCACAAACTTATGGATGAAGAAGTAGATTAAGATTTCTTTGCAAAATCATCCACGATCTTCCTTCAGGATTTGTTTCCAAGTATTTCGAGGATTATTGTATTATCATACAAGAAATCCTTCCAAGTCGCAACGCTGAAGCAATTATTGTTGTAGTTTTAATGTATACAAGAGAAGATATACATAATATGGAGAGGTAGATTGGATTGCGTTGTTGATTTGGTTATTACTGTAGAGATATCCAAAAATTGTAGGTAGGCATAAATATTATTAGTTGTCTTCTGGTCTGGTTTTGGTTTGGTGTCAGTCAGGAGTAAGATTTTAGATTTGAACTTTAACTGTGGGGATGTAAAGGTGAAGGGTCGTGGTGGAGTCGGGTCACACTGGAATCCGCTCCTACACCTCCATGTGTTCCATTATTGCATCAGGGCAACAATGATGTTGTTGACGGACAACCACTTCACGTGCTCATCAGCAAAGAGTAAATTCTTGTGCAAGTTGATCCAATTGGGAGACTTCTCTTATTTTCGTCACGTCCCAGAAATATCAACTGTGACTTTGGGTGACGTAAGGAAGGAGCATGCATACTCTCTAATGTTCGCTCGTGTAGCAAGCAACTTCCTAATGTTCAATCTTGCAATTGTAGCTGTAGGATGCTAATGGTAATATAATATCTAACTTGCTAATGAATGTAGGTAAGTAAATGTAGTTATCTATCTACTTGTATTATTTCTGTGTAATATAATATAGTAATAATATTACTACTATATTATGCTATCTGTATATTATAGCTTGGCTTTGACTTCCTTGGCTCTATCTCTAACTTGCTTAATATTTAGGTTTTACATAGCCCTCTACCTAAAACTAGTAGGTATAATGTAATAGCAATAAGGATGTAACTATGTTATAGTAATAGTATTTTGTGAAATGAGCGCAGTAAGTAACTGTGAAACTAAGGATGAGTTGTTTAGCTTACGTACATTAGCTTTAAGCTTTAGCTTTCTATCTATGTAATGTAGGTGTTCTCTATTATGTATAGAGATGATGATAATAATATTGTAGATCTAATGTAACGTAAGGTAGATCTTTCGGGTAAATGCTAAATCCAAGCTCGAATCCAAGTCACAAAAATCGTATTTTGGGTTGCCCTCCCTTCCCTTTGCCTCTCTCTTTTATTCTTTCTCTCCTTTCTGTTGAGTTGATGTGAGTTTTTGGATGATGATGATGAGGTAGTATTATTGGTTGGTGTTTGGTATTCTATTTAGTTTACTTATATAAGTATAATAATATTATTTGTAATTTCGAATTTGTACTTATTTGTTTGCGTGACGACGTGAGGTGAGTTTTAAGGATTTGCTCTTCAATGTTCAAACTTTCGTCCAAGCCAAATAATTTCAATTGAACAGTAGAGCAGATTTTTTCTATTTTTTCTCTATAGAATTAATATTTTGTGGATTGGATTGGATTGGGATGGAGCTAGCTGTGTTATGTTATATTAGTGTTGTGTCCTGGCTCTGCCACAGCTACAGCGCAAGCAAGCAATCCTTCAATAAATGCCAAAATTTCTCTTTTGTGTCTCCTCCTGCAAGCAAGGAGCAGAGCAGCGTGCGTTTCTCTTTCGGTTCTTTCGGATTCTACGTCCGTTTCCTTTCGTTTTCTATCGTGCACACTACACTCACATTTCTACTACACTCTCGGGCACTAGCATGACATAGCCCGTGAACACTACGGGCACCGAAACAACGGGGAAAACTTGAGCGAAGAGTTCAGTTCAGTTTTCACATAGGACACACTCACACATATACAATATAAAATAGTCAGCTACATGTACTGTACGTACGTAGACGTACGGTGTGTGATGTAGTAAGTAGTAATAGTTTCGTTCAACTGACTTGACTCCCTCAGTTCTCAGGACATATATATATTTTATATTACAGTATGTACTGTAGTATGTACTATTCCTCCTCTCCTCTATAGAAACATCCAGCAGAAACTCTCCAACGTGTCGAATCAATAAAGCTCTGCACGGTGCACGGAGAACTTTGGCTTCGTTGGCTCAATTGGACAGAGTGACTGATCGTGAGTCTGAAGAACGAAGGAACGAACTCAACCAACTGAACTTGACTACCAAAAACGAACTATGCAATGTTAACGCTGAATCTAATGTAATGTACCAAACCAGGCAACTTACAGAACAGGACAGGCAGGCCGAACACAGTTCTACAATGTACTTCGATGTAGTATGTATTAGGATTATGATATAGTAGAGTAGAGTATGTGTGTAATGTATGTGTTATGCTATGTTCAATCCAGTTCCCTTGTTTTCTGAAGTCTGCATCTGCTGTTGTTGCTTCAATGTTCAAGTTTTTAACTTTGACTCTCCTTCCCTTCTATATGATGATGATCTGTTCAGTTCTCTTTCAAGTTATTACGTTATGTTATGTATGTATGCATGTATATTCCACTACATATTTATTATTATGATTACTAGCAATACACTATATGAGCACATGCATTCATATACGTGTACTTTCATACTTCATGTATACATACAATACACAACACACTTAAACTTCAACTCTCCAGCCTGTGCATGTGAATTTAAGATATACCTATACATTACAGGGTATTACAGATATATAGCTAGCCTGATTCTGATATTCCCTTTTACCGGATGTGCTAAAAATATAAAGGAACAACGCCGATGAAACACCCGCTTACCACTGTTTCAGTTTCTGATCAAAACATTGATAGTAAACATGCCTGCCACTTTTTGGTAGCAACTTTGTTTTATTACCTACATATTATATTAGATTATTTCATTATACAGTATTAGTTTCCAGGGGAAGATTAAAAACCACGCATATTATTACAAACTAAGCTGTAGCCACATAATATTATTACATAATATTGTGCAGAGATAGCTTCTTTTCCAAAACCCTTTGCAATATGACATCTCTCTGATGCCTTAAAAGTTAGATGCCTAATAGTTTATGAATTCCACCGAAATTCCCATAAAAAATACTAAGTTCTGGATCATTTTCAAAAATGCAATGTAATATTTCTTGTATGGAGAATATTTTGTAAAGGTGTGTGTGATATCTGAGCTTTCCCGGAGACTACCAGGCAGAGGTTCTATGGCATCTACTAAACGTGTTTATATTTAGGTACCTTTTTAAGGGATGTTTACAAGCTAGTTGTTTACAAAGCAAAGGAGCGCGGACGGGAACACGTCATCCGATGCGATCCCTTGTTTTGAAGATGATGTTGGGGTATCAGAGAAGTTGAAGTATAAATATCTACGTCTGTGTATTGTATTGTATTGCTGATTGTACTTGCTCGTATATGCAACTGTGTTGAATGTTGGTGCACATGTATGCAAGCATACATAGTTTGACTGTAATACTTTATAATGTAGTAGAACATACATACGTGTGACCCTGTAAGGTTGTTGCTACCTCTATTCTATTTGGTATTAGAGTAGTAGTAGTGGTTGCATATTTGGATTGGAAGTTTCGGTGTTATCAGTATATTGCTCACATAAATACGTAGCAGGGACTACGAAATAAGTACTAACTAACACTACAGAGAACTGCAGCGTAAACTAAAGTCAAACTATGTTCAAATTCACAGTATAGAGAAGAGTAGAAGAGTATCCAATGTCAATATTCCTATTCTGTCAGCAACTGCTTTCTTATCAACTGAATATACTCCTCCTGGGTCTGGCTTGCTCACGCTCTGTCTCTATTTGACTCTGACAGAATTCACTTCGCTTCTCCTCGTGTATATTTGAGTTGTGTGATGATGTGAGTGTCGTTGTTGTTCCTTGCAACGAGTCAGTTCTAGGTAGGTTAGGTAGGTACCTTGAATAGGCACATGATACTAACTTGGTCGAATACGCAATAAATGCTAGAGCCTAAACACTTTTACTTTATTTTACTCACTCACAACAACAACAAACAAAAGAGCCAAGCCTTTTTCCAATACCAAATGGCACATCCTCCTAAGTTAACTCAAGTATTCAAGGATCCCCCAAAATTCAATTCATTTCAGAAAATCTGTTCTGTTTTACGTTAAAAATTAACGAGTCAGGCAAAACAGGGATCTCACTCAAGTGCGCTCTTTCTCACTTGGTACTAAAATGTAGAAAATTTTATGTATAGCTCCGATCTCTCTTTTTATCTCAGAAACGTCAAAAGCATTGACAGATCAAAACTGTCCCCAACTGTCAAACTAATGTCTATTGTATAACTATAGATACACCTTAAGTCTTAACCCTTACTCCCCCACTATAGTGTACTTTTTCACACAAAATAAAAAACAAAAGCAACGAATGAAATGAATTAGTATTTGTTGCTTGATTTGGAATGGTAAAGTTACTCTTAATAATCTTGAAGAAGTCTTAGGTAACGTCGTCGCCGTCGTTCAAAGTACGTAGCGTAGCACGTAGTACTTTAACGATAAGAGTAAGAGTGGATTTGGATTGGATTCGTGGATGAATCTAACTCCTTGCTTGCTGATTCCTCTCCTTGTTATAGGAAGGATGTTCGTTCGCTCACACACAGTTCTCTCTCCTATCCCCTGCCTCTTAATTCAAATGCATATCTCTCACAGTCTCACAATACAAATACATACAATACAATGTTGTGTAATAAACTAATAACCGTGTGGTGTACAGAACAGCAAGCGCGCAAGCAATCCATGGCATGGAAACTATGTATGCAAGCATATACATATATATATCATACTTATAAATAACATTGGTTGGTATGTCCGTCCGTTCGTTCACGTGCAAGCTAAGCGTCATTGCATTCTTCTCTGTGCTCTGCTCCTGCCCTGCTCCTGCCCTGCTCTGTCTCTTGAAGTTTAATAAGTCGACTAGTCGACTCTGCCGCTTTGTAATATGCATGCAGGATACAAATATACGAAGATACCCATCCAGCCAAAAGGAAGGAAGGACTTTGTTTGTGAGCCAAGCCAAGCCAAGCCAGCAAGTATTGCAATCTCATGCATGTGCCCGAGTAAGTTGACTTGACTTGACGGGCCTGGCCTCCTAGTACATGAATTTCAGTCCTAGTGCTACGTCCTGCCTTCATGCATGTCTTATTTTCTTTTACCTAGAGGAGCATTTGAGTTGAGTCGACTCGACCACTTATTTTGAAGAAGGTAACCCGCGGCTGCCCGCGGCTCAGCTTCTCCACGCTCAACATCACACTACCAATGGGATTTCGACCTGTCAAGACTCCCCTCCAATCCCTCTTCCCCAGCCAACTTCAGCGTTCCCAACCAACAAGCTGGGCTACCATGCTTTTGTCCTTCATCTACCCTCGATCGTTCACATCGCTCGCTAACATTCACATCCACACACTATAATCCGAAGCAGTACACTGACTTGACTTCACTACTATGTCCTATCCAAAATCCACTTCCATAGCCATTCAATATGCACTCTAACTCCTATTATCCCGTGCTGTATTTTATCTATCTCCTATGCATGGCCCATCATCATCCAAACCTAAACCGTAGCATAAAACCATGAAATAAGAATATACCTATGTAAGATCCAACGAGGAGTTGAATGCACATCACACATAGCCTCCTACTAGAGTATCTTCAGGCTTTTCTATCCATACTAACTTATCATATACCTACATAACACATAAATACATGATATCATAATACCTACAGTGAAACTTTGACAGAAGTCCAACATTTGGTTAAGGACTCTTTTGTGTGGTTGTAATACCATTTGAATAAGATTGACAAAAGTATCTATTTGTGAGGACAAACTTATTTAGATGAGTTTTTAAAGGATAGAAGGGTATGGTTGCATATCAGAATCCATAATTAGCTTCAAGTCAGTATTTTGAACAGTACAGATTACGTATCAGTAGAATAGATAAGTGTTTTTGAAGAAACCACGAACGTGGCTGATGCTGGTAAGGATAGCATCCGAATGTTTTCAGAGCTGCTCACAGATATATAAGTAATACCTATACATATACTAGATCCAGCCAGGAACCTCATATTCAGGTAAAATTGAGGAAGCAACTAGCTCCCCTTTTTTAACATACAAACTGAGACCTCATTGTGAGTTTTGTCGAAACTAGAATTTTGTCCTCTACTTTTACAATGGGCGCCTCACTAGCGCCATCAATATTGCTACCGATAACTAAATGGCGTACACATGTATAGATTTGTTCAATTGGGGCACAAAATATAACATAGCACAAGATAGCACGTGCTATGCTTTGGAGCTGCTTTATAAGCAAGTTTGGCTGTAGTTGTTTGTTTGTGAATCGTTCGTATGACGAGTCTGACGAGTTGCTTGAGATAGCAAAATAACACTAACAAATGAATACCTACAGATAATATACCTCACATGCATTATATAAATATAAAACAGAGCATTCTAATATATATATATGTATCTAACACATTGCTGCATTTATACGGGCACATGGAAAATGAAAAACAGATCTCGACGAAGCACATTTTTAAGCACAACGTTTTTAAACAGAAACCACACACATAATATGCAGTAATGCAGTCAGTGTGATTTAGAAGTTAGAGTTAGAACTCTACTCTTTTCTCTGTCTTAATAGACCTTAAAGCAAGAGGTCTAAACTAAACTCCTAAAAGCCATGCTATAAACCATTATTCTCCTTCTTATATTCATTTTAGGAACAACGCAACGTGTTATGTACATAATAAATATATTATATTGTTATTGCTTAGCTATGTATGTACCTACATAGCTTTCCTTTAAAATCTTTGAAACACAACCCTACCTACTAACTACACTAGTCAACAACAATAAGATAATATCATTCTGGAAGAGTATTTCTTCGCACCATAAGTCCTATATTTAGATGTAATATAAGAGACAGCAGAGGAGGACTTTATAACTTTTGGATCTGAAACATTCTCAATGCACGAAATAAGTCAAAATTCAAGAGGTTACTAAAAAAGGGGGCCTTTGCTGCAAAGTAACGCCCTGTTGCTAACACATTAGTACCATACGGCCCCGTATATATTTGGCAGGAAACTATTGTGCACGCCGTCGTGCATACCAATCAGTCTCTGGTATTAGATTATTGAGGTGGGCTTTGCTCTTCTCGCACTTAACATACTAGACTAGCTAATGTATAAATGAATTACCCCACGAATAATAATGATTAGCTATGTATGTATGTACCTATGTGCTTGTATATTTATAAGGTATCCTATGATATCCTATCGTAGCATGAATATATAAGCATAATAGCTATAATAATATGCATAGAATATATACGTTGAATAGAATCACAAGGTAAATATGATGCGACGTGCACCAAGTTGATTACTAATTGTAACCTTTTTTATTATGCTACACGTTGCACTTAGGGAACGTACACGGTTTATGGATTCCGATTTTTGACAGTTTTGACACTATCATGAGGCGCTAAGCTGCAATACCTAATTATTATTACTTATCTAATCGTAGGTAAAGAATACATTATTGCTGTACAATACTAAAACACAGCTGTATACATACATCACTCTGATTTTTCTCTTATAAGGCTTTTACTTTGAAAAATGTCCTGCCAATATTTCAGAAATTTCAGATCATAATGCGCACCTTACTTGCAAGCCTTAGGTAATATTACAAACATAATAATATGTAGACATTTGAGTAGGGCATATTATGCAAAATAATAAATAAGTAGATTGTACATGATTAATGGAAAGTCTATTTATGCCTGATCCTACAAGGTAAACCCTTAAAGGCACCATCATACATAACTTCCCAAATAGAAAACTAGAAAATCATATCAACCCCTATTCATCTGTTAAATGTAAACTTAAGGATCACATAGGTACCTGAGAAATATTTGTCTAGTCTACATACTACGGATGTACTGTAATGTACTCTGATTGATAAACCGTCCCACTAGAATACCACTTTACCCATACAATGAAAGATAATGCAGAATGGAGACGCCGCATCTTACAGTGTAAGATAGATTTATTCCAAAGTTGCTTCTTAGACCAGACGCAGACCACAGACCAGCAACCAGTAACAGTATTGTACTGTACATTACACCGCACCGTATAGACCAGGTAGATGTAGAAGTAGTGGCTCTTTATTTTTCTCAGGGTTCCAGTGAAATAGGGAGATGTGCTAGAAGTTGTAATTCTTCGTATTAAAACTAACCTTTAGTTATCGAACAACTCTTTGGGAGATTCACCTCTAAATAAATCAATGATTCAAAGGTTTAACATAATAATGCAAATGGGGCGTTATACTGCTATTGGGCATCCGTTTTTGGATCGGAGCTCTAAGATAACATAGCATAGGAGAACTTGTTAATGGTTTTGTAGAATGACATATAACAGCTAGTCTCATTTTGAGAATAATTTGCAGTAGATGTGTTCTTTAATAATCTTTTGTAACTTCAATTTATATACGAATTTTATGTCAGCATTATTTGTGGTCGATTTTGTTCGTCCGTATTTCCTATCTGGTCCTAATCAGTACTTGTGAATTTAAAAATCTTATTTCAATTTCACCAGATAATCACATTTTCTCTCGTGTGCTTTAATGGGTCCACCGATTGCACTTTGGCCTATCCAACCATTCCATCCTTTCCCAATGTTCATGTTGTGGTCATAGTCATTGTAACAACTTGCGTAGTATTTATCTAAAAGTGTCTATATAGTCACATAATCCACTTAATGGTTTAAATCCAAAGTCATTATATTACGTGTATAATGTGGAACCATTCTGCGCTGCTGGAAGTTATATCACAAACAGTAAATAATAAAATACAAATAATAAACTGGGATGAGTATGAAATTGCTACTACATAATATATCGCTATTGTACATCGATCTAATATTTACGTTACACTGACGCTCACGTTGACATTTTTGTCCTTAATATCCATAGATAACAGGGTATACGAGACTCATCATTTATATATCCTATACTGCTTTAAATGTATACTACCTTTATAGCTATAACCTAGCTACTAATAAAATCTTCGTTATTCAAATAAATTTTTATTGTGCTTATTGTATCGTATATATGTATGTATGTAATATGCTTAGTGTTCGAGCACATGGTCCAAACAATGTAAATAGTAAAGTATTATGCTTACATGTCAAAAATAGCCACGTGCCCGCATACTTTGTGTAATGGAAGGTTTAATATCCTGTTTTAGATTTTCATAGCAGAGATTTGTATTAATAGACATTTTTGTTCCACCACCATTTATTATAAACCGGAATTATCAAATATCAGGGACCTTTTCCAGGCGTCAAATATTAATATTTAGCTCTTAGCACAGTCCTTTAATTTAAGCTAGACCCTTATGATATGATTGGTTTACTGGCACTATTACATTCTCCTTGCTGTATATTTTTGAGGCATCAGCACAACATAGGCACAACACAACATAGGCAATACTACATAAATCGCACATACAATGTGGTAGAGCCGGTTGACCCCTACACAATCCGAAATGTCCTAAATTGGCCAAATAGCGGGATGTATCTTTACTGATGAAACCCACCGAGTGACAAATTCGAAAGGTTAGATCTCATGAGCCTACATATGACGTGGCCATTTAATATAATGTGTGCATAACCTAACCTAGTAAAGAGTAACAAATTCAATTCATAGTGAAAATTAAGTACTTCATTTCTGTTAAAATTTTCCAAGCTTTTGCGAACATATAGCATTGTCTTCATACACAATCGTTTAAAGAAGTGTTTGAAGAAGGTGTTTCTCAGTAACTAAAAATATAATACGTGAAAGTCTTAAGTATAGCGTTGAGTACCCACAATTATAACGGATGTAGCCAGGAGGGTTATTCATTAAGGGATTCGCTGCAAAAAAGTATTTCGTTGGTCTGCATGACGTTTTGGGGTACTATTTAGGAAGTAGGTAAGCTAACAAGGAATAGGGAGGTGTACACAGTGTCCAGGTTATATAATTATTTCCTGTGTGCGTAGGTGTTCAGTGTATTGTATCTTTTATTTCATTTATTAGAGGCCTACTGAACTCTAGAATTTTATTTATTTATTTTAGTATGGGTCCCTTTTATTTCTACTCCCTTTGTATTTACCTATACATTGTAATATTTTTGCTACCAACAGACAAAATCAAGAGTAAGAGTACTACTACATAATATTTATTACATAGAACAGTTAAAGTAAATTCAGATAAGGATAGCATATATAGAGAAGACATGAGCCATACACGGTCATGTATTAATATATGAGATAAACCTACTTATATATACTATAAATACCTACTTCCTATGTGTAAGTCCCATTCAAATCTACCTACACAACTCTATAAGCTAAATTATTTGTTATGTCATGCATTGGATGGATATTATATAATAATATTACTTAGGTATGCTTTATTATCATCGACCTATGCCATAAGCACCTATATTACAATATAAATTACATAGGTGCTGAACTGTGTGAAAAATACATACACGCTTCAATAAAATCTTTCCTACAACAGCTTATGTACGCATTTTTATTTTATGAGTGTAAAAATTTCTGCGAAAAAAATTGACCGAGTTTTTATTGGTCGAAGGCTAAGGATAAGTTTAAAATGAATCTGCATCAGATAATTTAATCGGGAATGCAGAATAGAATAACAGCATGGAAACTACGAAATGTGGTGTAACCCTAGCTAGCTTAAAATATGGTAAAAGCATTACCAACCGACATACCGACATAAGCTTAGGCACAAACAAATAAATAGTAGACGGAACCATTTCATTTCATTGTCAGTGTGTCAACAGCAGTAATATAAGATATAGCTGCTGGAGCAAATGCTAGACAATTCTCTAACAACAAGCAGTCCAGCTCTAGTACATTAAATAGAAAACGGTTCACCGTTTTATTCACCCTTCCCCCTTCCTTTGCAGGAAAGCCGGTTATACCGATATTAGTGAGCTTCTCTCTAATGCCAAACTATGAATAATACTGCATTATCCCGGTAGGTAGATTTTATTATTTGTACGAAAGTGAATCCATGAGTTTAATTCCTTCATACATTACATAGGTACTTCACAATATTATTTCTATATTCATGTTTGTATAGAGACTGCGACTGCAATCATAAAAATAATACGACTACCTAACCTACTAAAGGAGTAAACCGGGTAGCCAAGCTTTGTTCAGGTTTTTATATTCCTGAAGCTACATATTAACTAAATTCGTTCTTGTAATAATAAATAATATATTTATAAAGCTACTCTAATATGGAACTTAACTTTAAACGCATTTCTGCACTTTTCTGCATATTTTAACATTATATCTGTAATTGACCTGCTCGGATATTGGATAGTGGCTGTGAAACTGTCGAACGTCTCTAATGAGATTCATAGGTACCCTCAAACATTATATACTCGTATTCTCATTCAATCCCTCAATTTGTTTGAAATAAAAGTACGTACCTACATAAGTATGCCACAAATTCTTCACTATGCTTAATTTTTATAAATGGGTATCCTTAGTTTAGTCCGCAGACAAAGTGCACATGTACTTAAACTTAGAGTGTATTTATATTAACATACCTAAGCAAGTATTTACAATATTATTGATGTATATTTGAAAGGAAATTGCAATGCGTATATGCACACCATAAAAGCATGTTGGTTATAGACAATTAGAAAAGCCATGTGCCTTTTACAAACATAACTAACCCCTTTTTCTTGTGGGACTACAGCTCTAAACTATAATATTATGTATTTGTGTATCTCTGTGTCTGTGTATATTCACATCTCAAGGAAGACCACTTTGGTTGGATGCATCAACCGAGCCATGTGGCAGCTGTTGATTTATCATTTGCAACTCACAATCAGTATCATTCTGTATGTATTTGTATGCTATGGGTAGGTACATCATAATCTATATTGTATTCATATCTTTTACGCCACGCCAGCATTGAAGATCAATGATCCTATAAACTTGAGTTGACATAACAGGGATTGCTGATAAATTGTAGTTGTAAATGCTAAAATGACAGCTGTGGATCATATAAAGAAGCCACAGCCAAGAACATGAACATTCAGTCTCTATGTATAATTCCCAGTCCAAGGATTTCCAACATTACAACTATTTTAGCTGAATTGAAATTGAATGCATCACTATAGCTCAACAACTCTCATTGTATGCATTTGCATATTATATTTCGTTGCAAAAAGCTCATTATTGCATGCAATGTGTAATAATAATAGAAGAGCTTGATATACGAGGTCATGAAGATCAATAAATGAAAATATTTAGGATTTCACTCTTGCTAAATATTTATTAATAGATAATTATCTAATATCTCAGACTGCGATAGAAGATACCTAAATGATGACCATAAATTATAATGCTTTGCTTATAAGTAATGATAGTGATTCGTCTTTGGTATACTAAATATTTGCAACAACGACAACAACGCGAACATATCAATTTACATAACATGGATTTTTATTTTGTACATATATTTCAACGTAGTACATTAGTTAACTTATTACCTACTTTATAAGTTTTAGCTTTCAGAACATTTAAATTGGCTCTAGATGGACAATTTTTACGACGTAAAGTGGTAAGTTTGAAAGTTTGAAAGAAAGTAGACCAATCAGTTGCTATTTTTAGGGCCAATTTACATCAATTCTTCAGAACAAAAATGTAAGCGTAATCCCATAATAAATAATCAAAATAGATTTTGTTGTCTGCGAGTCTTGAAATCCATTATTCATTAAGGATAATGATCCGATCTTCAATTTAATTGTATATCTGTTAGATACCACAGTAAACTTAATTTCCTTAACAATGTTATTTTACACAATGGAAGCAAATATATGAGACAGTCCACAATCAAAATAATTCATTGATTAATCATTCGATATGGAATCGGAATTACAGATGGATACAATAATCCAGTTCTCCATACTCCAAAGCATAGTTATTATAATTGGATTGGGTATCGGCAAAATTGTAAATCTCAAGATTCAAGTTGTTTAACATATTAGTATTATTTATTATCAACATCAACTCATAATATAATACTGATAACATTATGTAGCGAATATTATACCACTTGCTACTTACTAAAAGACTCATCTGTACAGTCTCATTTTAAAAAGTCTCACATCTGCGGTCTCACTACAATTATATTTATATTTTATAGGTATTAAACATTTATTGTGTGTATCTAATCTAATGTATCAATAAATTCTACAAGTCTACAACCGTTCACTTCTTACCACAGATCATCCACGCGGTCAGCAAGAGACATCTAAACTGCACATGAGAACTTATTCTCTTTTACCAAAGCAAAAGCTTTATGTTTCTCCCCAATGCAATGCTGCTGCGAAATATAAAATAAGACGGAATTTGTGCCGCAAAGACGAACGCGGTATATCAAAATCAGTACAGAACTTCAGAACAGCTATATAATTGTTCAAAGTTGACAACAGTTTGTTTAAAAGTTTGACTTTTGTCGGCATTTGCTGACGTTTCATTTAACAGTTGTTTGAATTAAGTAATAACATTTATTATAGTGTCAGTTGCGTCATTTAAGCTAGCATAGGAAAGAGAGGGAGTCCGCGTCCGCAATGTCGTTACCTCCGTTTATGATCGGAGGAATGCCCCCTCCTCCGTGGATGATGGCCCAACAAGCCCAACTGGCCGCGGCACATGCTCAGGTACTTATTGTCAATATTTTAACCCATTTACTGAAACTGACATTGTTGAACTAACTATTACAACTGAAATAGATTTATATTCAGTTTGTTAAAAGAGCATTCGGCACGGCACTGCTCCAAATTCAAACTAGGTCAATTATAACCAACATTGTACCACTTTATGAGCAGTCCTGACAATAGCTTCTTTTACTATAATAGTAATTTTAAGTCATTTATTATTTTAATAAGCTAAAGAGATTTATTACCTGTAAAATGTGCTAAATTAAAATGGATAAATCGAAAGCCAGATGGTATAATTTTACCATCAATAAAAAATTGTTTTTACGAACAAGAGTTTGAAATATTTCAGGCCATGCATGCTCAATATCAACAGCAACAAGCTGGGTCATCCATACAGATGGTTGGTTCTGCAGGACAACCTCTGTCTGCACCGGGTACTCAAGATGACGAAGGATTTTTAACAGAAGAGCAGAAACAAGAAAAAGGTAACTTTTAGTTAATGTTAATGTATTTATTGTGCACTAACACTGGACACTATAGATTTACTAGCTATTCTAATAATTTATTGGTGTCATTAATTGTTTTTATTTGCAGCACTGAAGTGGCAACAATTGCAAACAAAGCGCTATGCCGAAAAAAGAAAATTTGGCTTTGTTGATCCCCAGAAAGAAGATATGCCTCCAGAGCATGTGAGGAAAATAATTAGAGATCATGGTGACATGAGCTCCAGAAAATATCGCCATGATAAAAGAGTATATTTAGGAGCATTGAAGTATATGCCACACGCAGTCCTAAAACTTCTTGAAAATATGCCTATGCCTTGGGAACAAATTCGAGATGTGAAAGTGTTGTACCATATAACAGGAGCAATTACATTTGTCAATGAAATACCCTGGGTCATTGAGCCAGTTTATGTCGCACAGTGGGGGTGCGTATAGTATACCAATACAACTATGATGAAGTTCAATTTGCATTTATACTTAGTTGTCATTAAGTTAAAACCAAATTAATTAATTTGTTTTTGTTCTGACAGGACAATGTGGATCATGATGCGTCGAGAAAAGAGAGATCGTCGTCATTTCAAAAGGATGAGGTTTCCACCATTTGATGACGAAGAACCTCCGCTGGATTATGCTGACAATGTACTTGACGTCGAACCACTAGAAGCAATTCAGATCGATTTAGATTCAGACGAAGATACCTCTGTTGTGGACTGGTTTTATGACTACAAGCCGCTTTCAACCTCTAGATTCGTCAATGGGCCATCCTATAAAACCTGGCACCTAGATCTACCTCAGATGGCGTGTTTATATCGTCTGGCAAATCAGCTCTTGACTGATCTAGTGGATGATAATTATTTTTATCTATTCGATCTAAAGTCATTCTTCACTGCTAAGGCTCTAAACATGGCTATTCCTGGAGGCCCTAAGTTTGAACCTTTGATCAAAGACTCCGGTCAGATGTAAGTTACGAGAAAGCTGCTTCAGGTTTTAACCGTCTTTAAGATTATTCACAACTCCTTTTATTGCTTTACAGGGACGATGATTGGAATGAATTTAATGACATCAACAAAATCATTATCCGGCAACCTATTAGGACAGAATATCGAATTGCATTTCCGTTCTTGTACAACAATATGCCAAGCTACGTTCATCTTTCCTGGTAAGGAAGCCTATTGATGACAGATCATTGAACAGTTTGCCTTTAAGCGCACATTTATTATGCTCCCAACACATATTGTATTCCAAATGGCTTTTTATTTTTATGTTTAATAAAAAGTTAACTTGTGTTTATTTACTAGGTATCACACACCAAATGTAGTGTTTATTAAAACAGAGGATCCAGATTTACCTGCCTTCTACTTTGATCCTTTAATCAATCCAATATCCCACAGACATGCTGTCAAGGTATGTACCATCCTTATTAAAAGTATTTGTCAACGTGAAATATAGCGTATGCTTTGTCAATGTAGGCTCTCGAAGAGACATTTGGGGACGATGACGAATTTGAACTCGAAGACGTCGAGCCGCTGCTTTACTCAATTCCTCTCTACACAGACAATACAGCGAACGGAATAGCATTACTTTGGGCTCCACGTCCTTATAATATGAGATCTGGCAGAACCCGACGATCTCTTGATGTTCCTTTAGTTAAAACGTGGTACAAGGTAATTGTAGCATCTTTTTTAGAAACTTAATATTTATTAAAAGTTATTTATGTAACATGTCTGATGTTTGGATGAATGTATTTAGGAACATTGCCCTCCTGGTCAGCCGGTAAAAGTCCGGGTATCTTACCAGAAACTTTTGAAGTACTACGTTTTGAATGCATTGAAGCACAAACCACCTAAACCGCAAAAGAAACGATACTTATTTAGGTCATTCAAAGCAACAAAGTTTTTCCAATGCACTACTCTCGATTGGGTTGAAGCTGGTCTCCAGGTACGTCCAATTTGCTGCTTTAGGATTATCATTTTCATGATCCCTTTTATGCATGACAATACATAACACATAAACTATTATTCTAGGTCTGCAGACAAGGATACAACATGCTGAATCTTCTAATTCATCGAAAAAATTTGAACTATTTGCATTTGGATTATAATTTTAACTTAAAACCCGTGAAGACTTTAACCACTAAGGAAAGAAAGAAATCCCGTTTCGGAAACGCTTTCCATCTTTGTCGTGAAATTCTAAGACTGACGAAATTGATCGTAGATTCTCATGTTCAGTACAGATTGAACAATGTGGACGCTTTTCAGCTGGCCGATGGAATGCAATATATTTTTGCACATGTTGGACAACTCACTGGAATGTATCGCTACAAATATAAGCTGATGAGACAAATTCGGATGTGCAAAGATTTGAAACATATCATCTACTACCGTTTTAATACAGTAATATAATTTTTATATTTGTAGTAGTAAATGCATACCTCATTCTTAATATAAATTGAGAAATGTCAAATCCCTGACCAATTGATTCAGTTTTATTATTTTCTTATGTAAGTTTCTGATTTATTAATAGGGACCCGTAGGCAAGGGCCCCGGTTGTGGATTTTGGGCACCGGGTTGGAGAGTATGGCTGTTTTTCATGAGGGGAATTACTCCATTGTTAGAACGCTGGCTCGGTAATTTACTGTCTAGGCAGTTTGAGGGAAGACACTCAAAGGGCGTTGCTAAAACTGTAACGAAACAGCGTGTGGAGAGTCATTTCGATCTAGAATTGCGTGCATCTGTAATGCACGACATTGTTGATATGATGCCTGAAGGGATTAAAGCAAATAAGGCCAAAACAATTCTTCAGGTACAGATATTTATAATTCGTGCATATCATTGTCAAAAGTCTATCCTTTAATATTAGAAATTAATTGCATTTTGTTTTATCGCAGCACTTGTCTGAAGCTTGGAGGTGCTGGAAGGCAAACATTCCATGGAAAGTTCCAGGTTTACCAACACCTGTCGAAAATATGATTTTGCGGTTTGTAAAAATGAAGTCTGACTGGTGGACGAACACAGCTCATTACAATAGAGAACGTATAAGGCGTGGTGCAACTGTTGACAAAACTGTATGTAAGAAAAATTTGGGTCGTTTGACTCGGCTCTA